>NW_025568579.1:27500-64686 GCF_020424385.1 Procambarus clarkii | reverse complement strand
TTTTGTTTTAAAAACACTTTAAAATTTTAAAAACACAGACTGGGCAGTCTTTTTCTTCAGAGAATTACCGTGTATCGTGAAAAGTTTTTTTCGTGTTAGTAGCAGAATTCATTCTCATTCTCATATTCTCATTCATTCTCTCTCTCTCTCTCTCTCTCTCTCTCTCTCTCTCTCTCTCTCTCTCTCTCTCTCTCTCTCTCTCTCTCTCTCTCTCTCTCTCTCTCTCTCTCTCTCAAGTAGTAGAGTTCATACTCGTTGGTGTGAGTGTCACGCTTTAGTAAAGTTCATTAAACTGATATGGTGGAGAGTCACACTGGCCGAAATGATAGATAATTAGGTTTGTCACCATTAGGAGGGAAGATTGTCCCAACTGCTTCCCCGCTTGTGTTTAAACGTGTCTCAGTGACTGTGTGATATCATGACAAGAGGTAGGATGATTTCATCAGCTGCGAGGAACCAGGAAGACCCGCGAAGAGCGTGCGACGGACCTGTCTCTTTTCCCGCGCTCTGGCCTAGACCACTCGCGCCTCTCAAAAGTAAAGCAGTGGTGGCACTGTCATACTCGGCCAGTGCCGGAGTATGCCAAAACAAGAACCAGGGAGGTGGCACTGACGACGCTGGCACCGCGGGGCGTCACGCGCGATGACACGAAAAAGCACGCACGCACGCACGCACACATACACGTACGCACACACACACACACACACACACACTTTAAAGGTTTATACGTGCCAGTTATTTTGGTTGTACTTTAGCAGGCTATAGCTGGGTATGAGGCGGGGGGAGCGCCGCCCCATACCCGGGTATACGGGTATGCTGGAGGTGCCAGCCCAGTATAACTAACTCCAGACCCAGGAAGGTGTGTGTGTGTGTGTGTGTGTGTGTGTGTGTGTGTGTGTGTGTGTGTGTGTGTGTGTGTGTGTGTGTGTGTGTGTGTGTGTGTGTGTGTGTGTGTGTGTGTGTGAGTGTGTGTGTGTGTGTGGAGGAGGCTGGAGGCTCCAGACACATAAACTGTGTATCTAGACTATGTATCTACATACATGCTACATGTATGTATGTATCTACATACCTACAGACAGTAGCCTACATATGCCATCATGGACAAGGTACCTTTGGATACGTTTAGCGAGTGTGGCAGCAAAGGTGTCACCGGCGCCAGTAGCAACAACGGCAAAATCATCGGTTAAAGCAACGGAAGATATAAGGTAACGCATCAGTTATATACTAGGGGAAGGGGCTATTACCTATTGACTCTCCTGCCTCCCACCACGCCATGTCCTTACCATGTGTCATGTTGTTAAACACCATTCACATGAAAACCAACGCTACCACCATTATCTTCCTGTCTATCAACGCTGCCACCATTATCTTCCTGTCTATCAACGCTACCCCCATTTCTTCCTGTCTATCAACGCTGCCACCATTATCTTCCTGCCCACCAACGCTACCACCATTATCTTCCTGCCCACCAACGCTACCACCATTATCTTCCTGCCCACCAACGCTACCACCATTATCTTCCTGCCCACCAACGGTACTCCCATTATCTTCCTACCCACCAACGCTACCACCATTATCTTCCTGCCCACCAACGCTACCACCATTATCTTCCTGCCCACCAACGCTACCACCATTATCTTCCTGCCCACCAACGCTACCACCATTATCTTCCTACCCACCAACGCTACCACCATTATCTTCCTGCCCACCAACGCTACCACCATTATCTTTCCTGCCCACCAACGGTACTCCCATTATCTTCCTGCCCACTAACGCTACCACCATTATCTTCCTGCCCACTAACGCTACCACCATTATCTTCCTGCCCACCAACGCTACCACCATTATCTTTTCTGCCCACCAACGGTACTCCCATTATCTTCCTACCCACTAACGCTACCACCATTATCTTCCTGCTCATCAACACTACCACTATTATATATTTTTTATTTTTTTTTTATGTACAAGAGTTCTTACATTCTTGTACAGTCACCAGCACGCGTAGCGTCTCGGGCAGGTCCTTAATCCTATGTTCCCTGGAATACAACCCGTCAAATGGTTTAACAACCAGGGGCCAGATTCACGAAAGTACTTACGCAAGCACTTACGAACCTGTACATCTTTTCTCAATCTTTGGCGGCTTTGTTTACAATTATTAAACAGTTAATGAGCTCCGAAGCACTAGGAAGCTGTTTATAACAACAACAACAGTTGATTGGGACGTTCTCATGCTTGTAAACTGTTTAATAAATGTAACCAAAGCCGTCAAAGATTGAGGAAAGCTGTACACGTTCGTAAGTATTTGCGTAAGTGCTTTCGTGAATCTGGCCCCAGGTACCCATTTTACTGTTGGGTAAACAGAGGCAACAGTTAGGGATTGACGCCCAGTAAATCCTCTTCCCAGTAAATTATCTTCTTGCTCACAAACACTACGACCATTATCTTGCTGCCCACCAAGGCTACGACCATTATCTTGCTGCCCACCAAGGCTACCACCATTATCTTCCTGCCCACCAAGGCTACCACCATTATCTTCCTGCCCACCAAGGCTACGACCATTATCTTGCTGCCCACCAAGGCTACGACCATTATCTTGCTGCCCACCAAGGCTACCACCATTATCTTGCTGCCCACCAAGGCTACCACCATTATCTTGCTGCCCACCAAGGCTACCACCATTATCTTGCTGCCCACCAAGGCTACCACCATTATCTTGCTGCCCACCAAGGCTACCACCATTATCTTGCTGCCCACCAAGGCTACGATCATTATCTTGCTGCCTACCAAGGCTACCACCATTATCTTGCTGCCCACCAAGGCTACGACCATTATCTTGCTGCCCACCAAGGCTACCACCATTATCTTGCAGCCCACCAAGGCTACGACCATTATCTTGCTGCCCACCAAGGCTACCACCATTATCTTCCTGCCAACCATCGCTACCACCATTTTCTTGCTGCCCACCAAGGCTACGACCATTATCTTGCTGCCCACCAAGGCTACCACCATTATCTTGCTGCCCACCAAGGCTACCACCATTATCTTGCTGCCCACCAAGGCTACGATCATTATCTTGCTGCCTACCAAGGCTACCACCATTATCTTGCTGCCCACCAAGGCTACGACCATTATCTTGCTGCCCACCAAGGCTACCACCATTATCTTGCTGCCCACCAAGGCTACCACCATTATCTTGCTGCCCACCAAGGCTACCACCATTATCTTGCTGCCCACCAAGGCTACCACCATTATCTTGCTGCCCACCAAGGCTACCACCATTATCTTGCTGCCTACCAAGGCTACCACCATTATCTTGCTGCCCACCAAGGCTACGACCATTATCTTGCTGCCCACCAAGGCTACCACCATTATCTTGCAGCCCACCAAGGCTACGACCATTATCTTGCTGCCCACCAAGGCTACCACCATTATCTTCCTGCCAACCATCGCTACCACCATTTTCTTGCTGCCCACCAAGGCTACCACCATTATCTTGCTGCCCACCAAGGCTACCACCATTATCTTCCTGCCAACCATCGCTACCACCATTTTCTTGCTGCCCACCAAGGCTACCACCATTATCTTCCTGCCAACCATCGCTACCACCATTTTCTTGCTGCCCACCAAGGCTACCACCATTATCTTGCTGCCCACCAAGGCTACCACCATTATCTTCCTGCCAACCATCGCTACCACCATTTTCTTGCTGCCCACCAAGGCTACCACCATTATCTTGCTGCCCACCAAGGCTACCACCATTATCTTCCTGCCAACCATCGCTACCACCATTTTCTTGCTGCCCACCAACGCTACCACCATTATCTTGCTGCCCACCAACGCTACCACCATTGTCTTGCTGCCCACCAAGGCTACCACCATTATCTTGCTGCCCACCAAGGCTGCGACCATTATCTTCCTGCCCACCAAGGCTACCACCATTGTCTTGCTGCCCACCAAGGCTGCGACCATTATCTTCCTGCCCACCAAGGCTACCACCATTGTCTTGCTGCCCATCAAGGCTACCACCAGCACCAGCTTCACAGCACCAGGCGAACACCCATATACCAGTTAATTAACAGTTGAGAGGCGGAATCAAAGAGCCAAAGCTCAACCCCCCCCCCCCAAGCACAACTAGATGAATATAGCCAAGGTGTCTTAATACTGGTCCGTCTCTTGATCTACTATCTCTCTCAACCACCATCTAACGTGACTTTTTAAACTTGAATTTTCGACTGGAATGTGTTCCCCTCTTGAAGAGCTGCGAGTAGATTTGCCACAAAACGGCTCTTGAGCGGAGCAGCGCCTTGAGGCAAACAGCTACTGAAGGAGGTTGGCAATCGTGCTCAGGGAGTTGGAAATCTGGGAGGCTTAGTTTTTGTGGGGGTGCGTGGGGTGGGTGAAGGGAGGAGGGGTGTGGTGGTGGTAAGGTAGGGGGGCAACTGGTTATTTTGGTGTGAGGGAGCATTACTGGGGCCAAGACGACCCCTGGGGTCTCCCAGGGTTACCTCCACTTGCCTCCCCCCATTCCCTCCTGGGTTGGGGAAGGAGCACGGAGATGTGGGGAAGACAAGGTAGGTGGGGGCGAGGGGGGAAGGGGCAGGATGGTTGGGGTGGTGGGACCTGTATCATGTTCCAAAATGTCTCATTGTTTCCCTACGGACACTAATTATTGCTGGGGAGGCCGAGGGGTGGTTAATGGTGTGCCTCTCCTGCGGCACAACCACCACCACCCGCCCGTCCGTCCTGGCAGCTCGCACAGCCGCCCAGGACACAGGCGGGGCTGTGCCCGGCCGCCTCGCCAGGTCACACCCACTCTCCAGGACGGCGCAGGACACCACTTGGCTCCATGTGACCTCTTCCCCGCAGTGGCTCGGTTGACCTGACGCGAGTAGGGTGACTTCCTTGCCGGGGTCCCCCGTCTCTTTCCTGTCCCTCACCACACACCCTTCCCAGCTGCCTCCCGTCTCACAGCTGCCTCGCTACTTCCGACCACGACGTGACGGGCCCCCCTACCCTGCCTTCCTCCCCCCTCTCCTGGAGAGCGCCACCCCCTCCCCCCCGTATCATATAAAGCGGCCCCTCCCTCAGAATTGGGTAGTGTTAGTGAACCAGTGAGACAAGGAAGAGGGCCCCAGCAGCTGGTCCTGGGGCAGCGTGCACCACCCACAGCTGGCTCTTGTGGCGGCGGGTCACCGTTTGCACCAACTCCTGGCCATCTGGCACACTTTTAGACATTCAGGTGTTGTAACCGGTTCGATGTTAGTGTCGTGTCTGTCAAGCCAGCGTCTCTCTGACCCCCGTTCCTTGGCCGCGGTGGGTGGTGTCCCCAGAAGGTATAGCTGTGGCAGTGTCATTGTGCCGCCAGGCACTCGTGGCACCTCAGTCTTGGCGGGGCGTGCGCGGGCGTGTTGCATTACGCCAGTTGAAGCAGTGCCGCGGGAACAGTGTTGCGGGCGGGTGTGTGTGTGTGTGGGTAGCTTTGTCAGGTGTGTGTGGGGCCACCTGCCAGTGTGCCGGGTATCGTCTGGCCGGCCAGCAGCGAGGGCCATGTACAGGTATATGTGGGGCATGAGGTATATACCTTGGCACTAGGGTGGCGAGCGTGCCAGCCCCCAGGCACTCCGGGGCCGGACCACCGCCAATTCAAACTGGTCCTCGCAGTTGCCACATCTCGTTTTCGGCAAGCCGTCATTTCCCCTCGTCTCCGGCGCTTGTTGGGGGGAAGTGTGTGAGTGTTGCGTTGTTTAAGGAGTGTTGTAGGGTGCCACGTGTCAGGTCGGGGCGCTGGTAGGCGCCGGCTCCTCCTGCTGCTGCTGCCTACAACACACACTCTAATGGCTGCCATCCCCTCCCCCCCCCCCTGGCACTATTCAGTTTATTTTTAATGAACGATGCTAAATCTGCGGTCGTGGAGGGGGCGGGGGGTGGGGGTCGTGTGCGGACTATGGCCGCATTGCCGCCTTATATGGCAGACGCACTCACGCACTCCAGTGATGTTGAGAAGGGCACGTCCCAGCATCAGTAGCGGCCGTGCCCAAGATCCTCGGGGCAGGCGTGGCCTCCGTGCCCACACTCCCCCCCCCTCTCCCTCCCTCCCTCCCGCACCCAAGACCGTTGGGGCACTTGGGGCTAGTTTTCTTTCCTATGATATTGGAACTGGGCATTTGGGCTTTGTCGTAGGCCTTTGGAGGTGAGTGTTGGCGTAGCGGTGCTGTAGGTGTGGTGCTGGGTGACGGGGTATTATGGGGGGGGGGGGAGAAGCGACATATAAGGGCGGACGGCGGGTGGAGGGGGGGAGACTGGGAGAGGGGGGGTTAATGGGGGGGTGGGTGCCAAGTTTAGCCCCGGTGGTGGTGTAGAGTGTCGGGGGTGCCGGGGTGCGTCGCCCAGTGCCCGCCTGGCCCGCCACAACCACTGTGGTGCCTCTCTCGTCCGGGCAGCTGCTGCTGCTGCTGCTGCCTCTCACCACAACTCTCCAGCCTCCCTCTCCGCTTATACTGCCGTGGAGGCCTACCTGCAGGGGCGGCCAGCGGCCCCGCCGCCGCCGCCGCAGCGCAGGACATCATCGTCGTCGTCGTCGGCAGCAGTGGTTCCTACGGCCCCGTGCTTCCTTACGTCCCATACGCATACACAGCTATGGAATGTAAAGAAGTATGGAGTGGTGGGGACCTGAAGTCTACGCCGGCACCGCCGTTCAGGACTCGTGTGTGTGTGTCCCAGTGTGCTGTGGTGTGGGGCACCCGCACCCAACATGGCGGCCGCCATGCACTCGCCAACTGCCCGCCACACACACACACACACACACACACACACACACACGCACGCTCACGCTCACACACACACACACACCTCGCCTCTCATCTCCTCAACTGTTTCGGCCAGTGTTGGGTATATAGTTGTGCTGTAGACTTAAGTCTAGTGGGAGTGGGGGAGAGCAGCGTGGGAGTGCGGGAGCTCTACATCTACACCCTGCAGAGCTCATTCACCCGGCCGGCTGTTGTGGCCCCCAGAACCAACAGTCGGCTGGGTCCGAACAAGCTCGTGCTAAATAACGACGTCGCACCAAGTTCTCCCCCAGTGCCTCCCAGTGCCTCCCGCCGCCGCCGCCGCCGCCATCAGTGCCATCAGTGTAAGTCCCCCCCCCTGTCCCCCCAGGGCCTCGCTGCCTCTGCTCTCCTCTCCAGGTCTTATTCTACACACATGCTAAAGTGTGGCACTCTGGGGGTAGTGTGGCACTCTGGGGGGTAGTGTGGCACTCTGGGGAGTAGTGTGGCACTCTGGGGGGTAGTGTGGCACTCTGGGGAGTAGCGTGGCACTCTGGGGGTAGTGTGGCACTCTGGGGGGTAGTGTGGCACTCTGGGAGGTAGTGTGGCACTCTGGGGGGTAGTGTGGTACTCTGGGGGGTTAGTGTGGCACTCTGGGGGGTAGTGTGGCACTCTGGGGGGTAGTGTAGCACTCTGGGGGGTAGTGTAGCACTCTGGGGGAAGTGTGGCACTCTGGGAGGGTAGTGTGGCACTCTGGGAGGGTAGTGTGGCACTCTGGGAGGGTAGTGTGGCACTCTGGGAGGGTAGTGTGGCACTCTGGGAGGGTAGTGTGGCACTCTGGGAGGGTAGTGTGGCACTCTGGGTGGTAGTGTGGCACTCTGGGTGGTAGTGTGGCACTCTGGGTGGTAGTGTGGTACTCTGGGTGGTTGTGTGGCACTCTGGGGGGGGTAGTGTGGCACTCTGGGGGTAGTGTGGCACTCTAGGGGTAGTGTGGCACTCTAGGGGTAGTGTGGCACTCTAGGGGTAGTGTGGCACTCTAGGGGTAGTGTGGCACTGTGGGGGGTAGTGTGGCACTCTGGCCGCAATGCCAGCTATTTTTTGGTGCGGCCACGAGCGGATTTACTAAGTATATATATATATATATTATATATATATATATATATATATATATATATATATATATATATATAACTTCTTTATAACTTGGATAACTTCTTTAAGCTGATGCTAATGAGTGTTCAGTGTTCACAAACACCCAGTGTTCTGTACGAGTGAGTGTTCAACTAATATCGTGCTTTAGCTCTTGGCCCCCGCCTTCCTGACCGTTGCTTGTCTAATGTACTGACTCCCGACTGTGTGTGTGTGTGTGTGTGTGTGTGTGTGTGTGTGTGTGTGTGTGTGTGTGTGTGTGTGTGTGTGTGTGTGTGTGTGTGTGTGTGTGTGTGGCACCAAGAGGGTCTCTCCAGCCTCCACCAGTGCCGTGTGGCACTTACCGGCTCACTCGCCATCAGTGCCAGTTTCTGGTGTGGTGATGTAGTTAGTTAACACTATAACACGAGCTACATCAACGCTCACACCACCAGGCTAGTCCCTGAGCTGAGGGGTCTGAGCTACGAGGAGAGACGACTGGAACTCAACCTCACGAGACTGGAAGACTGGAGCCATTACTATAGGGGGGGGGGAGGAACCATTACTGTGGGGGGAGACTGGAGCCATTACTGTGGGGGGAGACGAGCCATTACTGTGGGGGGAGGCAGGAACCATTACTGTGGGTGGAGGCAGGAACCATTACTGTGGGGGGAGACAGGAACCATTACTGTGGGGGAGACAGGAACCATTACTGTGGGGGGAGACAGGAACCATTACTGTGGGGGGAGACAGGAACCATTACTGTGGGGGAGGCAGGAACCATTACTGTGGGGGGAGACAGGAACCATTACTGTGGGGGAGACAGGAACCATTACTGTGGGGGAGACAGGAACCATTACTGTGGGGGAGGCAGGAGCCATTACTGTGGGGGGGGGGGGAGACTGGAGCCATTACTGTAGGGAGGCAGGAACCATTACTGTGGGGGAGGCAGGAACCATTACTGTGGGGGGAGACAGGAGCCATTACTGTAGGGGAGACAGGAACCATTACTGTGGGGGAGGCAGGAACCATTACTGTGGGGGGAGACAGGAGCCATTACTGTGGGAGGAGACAGGAGCCATTACTATGGGGGAGGCAGGAACCATTACTGCGGGGGGAGACAGGAGCCATTACTGTGGGAGGAGACAGGAGCCATTACTGTGGGGGAGGCAGGAACCATTACTGTGGGGGAGGCAGGAACCATTACTGTGGGAGGAGACAGGAGCCATTACTGTGGGGGGAGACAGGAACCATTACTGTGGGAGGAGACAGGAGCCATTACTGTGGGAGGAGACAGGAGCCATTACTGTGGGGGAGGCAGGAACCATTACTGTGGGGGAGGCAGGAACCATTACTGTGGGGGAGGCAGGAACCATTACTGTGGGGGAGGCAGGAACCATTAATGTGGGGGAGACAGGAACCATTACTGTGGGAGGAGACAGGAGCCATTACTGTGGGAGGAGACAGGAGCCATTACTGTGGGAGGAGACAGGAGCCATTACTGTGGGAGGAGACAGGAGCCATTACTGTGGGGGAGGCAGGAACCATTACTGTGGGGGAGGCAGGAACCATTACTGTGGGGGAGACAGGAACCATTACTGTGGGAGGAGACAGGAGCCATTACTGTGGGAGGAGACAGGAGCCATTACTGTGGGGGAGGCAGGAACCATTACTGTGGGGGAGGCAGGAACCATTACTGTGGGGGAGGCAGGAACCATTACTGTGGGGGAGACAGGAACCATTACTGTGGGGGAGGCAGGAACCATTACTGTGGGGGAGGCAGGAGCCATTACTGTGGGGGAGGCAGGAACCATTACTGTAGGGGAGGCAGGAACCATTACTGTGGGGGGAGACAGGAGCCATTACTGTAGGGGAGGCAGGAACCATTACTGTGGGGGAGGCAGGAACCATTACTGTGGGGGGAGACAGGAACCATTACTGTGGGAGGAGACAGGAGCCATTACTGTGGGAGGAGACAGGAGCCATTACTGTGGGAGGAGACAGGAACCATTACTGTGGGGGGAGGCAGGAGCCATTACTGTGGGGGAGGCAGGAGCCATTACTGTGGGGGAGGCAGGAACCATTACTGTAGGGGAGGCAGGAACCATTACTGTAGGGGGAGGCAGGAGCCATTACTGTGGGGGAGGCAGGAGCCATTACTGTGGGGGAGGTAGGAACCATTACTGTGGGAGGAGACAGGAACCATTACTGTGGGGGGGAGGCAGGAACCATTACTGTAGGGGAGGCAGGAGCCATTACTGTGGGGGGAGGCAGGTCTCAAAGTCTCTTGAGATGGTTATCTTGAGATGATTTCGGGGCTTTAGTGTCCGCGCGGCCCGGTCCTCCACCCCCAGGAAGCAGCCCATGCCTCATCCCCTATTTATGTAGTTCTACTTAACCCTAATATCACCACCATCCTCACCCCCTAATATATCACTCCTTCCCCTCCCTATCTTCACTAATATCGCCACTACTTGAGCTGGACGATAGAGCGACGGTCTCGCTTTATGCAGAGCTGCGTTCAATTCCCCTATACTGTCCAAGTAGGGGAATTTCCCCCCATCCTCCCCTCCCCGTCCCTGTCCCACCCCCCTCCCTTACCCCTATTATACCCACTAGGGGCCAAACCCCTCCTCCCGCCTCCCTTGAAAAGGTGACTTACTCATAGCACAGACTAACCCTTATTCATTAATCTCTTAACAGATTCACGAAGCAGTTACGCAAGCACTTACGAACGTGTACATCTTTCGTCAATTTTTGACGGCTTTGGTTACATTTATTAAACAGTTTACAAGCATGAAAACTTGCCAACCAAATGTTGTTATTGTTATAAACAGCCTCTTGGTGCTTCGGAGCTCATTAACTGTTTAATAATTGTAAACAAAGCCGCCCAAAGGTTGAGAAAAGATGGACAGGTTCGTAAGTACTTGCGTAACTGCTTGGTGAATCTGGCTACAGGTTTATGCTTCCATTTAAGCTTCCACTTAAGAGCCGTTGTCTTACACCCATAACTCTGTTACTTGGCTCGTTCCTGACAAGTTATCTGGCCAAAAACTTTACTCGCAACAAGTTATTCAAACAGTTTAAAGTCCCGGCTGGACAGATGTGCAACAGGTGTGCATCAGGTGTGCAACAGGTGTGCATCAGGTGTGCATCAGGTGTGCAACAGCGTAAACCAAAGTTAATTTCCTCTCACCTGGGACTCTGCGAGACTCGAACCTCGGTCCCCCACGTGAGGGAGGCCGAAGCTCTACCGACCGAGCTATTGAGTGGTCTTAATAAGAAAAGTGTCCAGAAGCAAGTTAAATTTATGAATAACATTTTAACATGTGTAAATATCATGCCTCCATTTTCTATTGTACTTTATGGGAATAATTCGTTTTCTTTCTCAAACTTTGTTCACTAACTGAAAATTATTATTAATATCTCCTGTATATATATATATATATATATATATATATATATATATATATATATATATATATATATATATATATATATATAGATTCATTATTCAAGATTCAAGATTCTTTATTATTCAAGGAATAAAAATTCAAGATCAGAAAGACCTTGTACGGAGTAGGTCGTCAAACAATCAAGAATTAATGAACCTGAACCTACAGAAGACCTACGAGGCAGCACCTGTTTCTCTCTCCCTAAACTCATTCCTACACATGTCATTCATAAACTCATTCATACACATGTCATTCATACACTCATTCATACACTCATTCATACACTCATTCATACACATGTCATTCATACACTCATTCATACACTCATTCATACACATGTCATTCATACACTCATTCATACTCGCTTGAAATTACCGATTCCATGTCTGTCGAGATCAGGGATGCCAACACAAGCATAAAGGTTTACCAACAGAACACGAGGTTTAACAAGGAAAGAATAGGTCGTTCTGGGAACACTTTGAGGGGGGAGGGGGGGGTGTCAGGGGTACCAATACTCCCGAGAAAACAGTGACCCCTTTTTCACGCACTCGTGTGACCCCTGTGGGTGACCTGACCCACACTACCGCCCTCTGTGGGCGACCTAACGTGCTTTCTATTCACTTTTGTTGTATACTCGTGCCACATCTTGCAGCTGTTGGGCAATTCTCCCCTCGTTACGGAATTAATAAAGATCCAGACAACAGTTATAAGTAATTATCAAAAGACGGCACCAAGTCAGGAGGTCATATGTAGGAGACCTTACAGCATCTGTCAACAGCCTCAAGCTGTCTGCTGCTGGACTGGCTGCTGCTGGACTGGCTGCTGCTGGACTGGCTGCTGCTGGACTGGCTGCTCCTGGACTGTCTGCTCCTGGACTGTCTGCTCCTGGACTGTCTGCTCCTGGACTGTCTGCTCCTGGACTGTCTGCTTCTGGACTGTCTGCTCCTGGACTGTCTGCTCCTGGACTGGCTGCTCCTGGACTGTCTGCTCCTGGACTGTCTGCTCCTGGACTGTCTGCTCCTGGATTGTCTGCTCTTGACCACTGCCGTAGAAAATGATATATAATTCCTTACAAACTTCCTTGTTTTGCTTGCATGTTCTCCTCCTCTCTTGTATAATATGGCTACGAGGCAGTTTGATAGGATAGCGTCAGTGGGGGATAGTATGAGGATGGTATGAGGGGGGGATAGTATGAGGATGGTTCCCAGCATCTATATGTCTTCGGCCGGGCTCGTACCTGGCCCCCTAATTAAGGTTTTAGCTTGAGCTACCTCATCCCTTTGTGTGTATTTTACCTCAATAAACTTATTTCAATTTCAATTAAGGTTTTGTCAACAAGGCTGTTGGACGCCAGAACCACCGCCCGGCTGATCAGGCAGGTACCGTTATAGGTTACTGAGAGAGATGACAAACTTATACTCCTTATATTTAACGGTTGGGGTTCGAAGTTTTAATTAATTGGGCCCCTTGATGTTACTTCCGAGTGCTCCCCGGAGCTAATTTTGCACACTGAGCCATATATGCCTCCAGGTCTGGGAGGTCTGGTCGAGAACCGGGCCGCGGGGACGCTAAGCCCCGAAACCCATCTCAAACAGAGATTATTCTTAAGTTATGACATTTTTTTTTACCTTTTAGACCAACGATTTCAAATACAATAAGTGTATTATATTAAAAACGTTTTCTATGGAAGTCTTTGGTTTTCTGTAAATAGTATTCTCGGGCACACAAATAGTTTCCGAATACCATATTTCATATCATCAATAATACACCGTACTAACATAACTCAACGTAATGTAACCTAACCTTAACCTAAAGTAACCTTAACCTAATCTCTAAGACAGTGTAGACAATAGCACCAATTATGTAGTCGTTCCCAATCTTTGAGGACAGGTTGCCAATCCTCGAAGACAGGTTCCCAATCTTCGAGGACAGGTTCCCAGTCCTCGAAGACAGGTTCCCAATCTTCGAGGATAGGTTCCCAGTCCTCGAAGACAGGTTCCCAATAATCGAAGACAGGTTCCCAATCCTCGAAGACAGGTTCCCAATCTTCGAGGACAGGTTCCCAATCTTCGAGGACAGGTTCCCAGTCCTCGAAGACAGGTTCCCAATCCTCGAAGACAGGTTCCCAATCTTCGAGGACAGGTATGGTGGTGGTGGTCCAGCGCGCAGATCTGGAATCATTCTCATAATACGTTCCAGGATCACAATGATCCAGGAGGACAGTGATCCTGGGGACAGTGATCCTGAAACAGTGCACCGTGAACGAGCCAACAGTGATCAGGAGACAAGCCGCTGAGGAAAAAGTAACAATGCCTGTAGCCAGTGCCCCCCCCCCCGGTAATCACGTGACCTTGAAGGAGTGCCACACTGATTCCTTTCACAGTCCCAAGTCTTCCCCCTCCCCCCCCCCTTAACCCCCCTCCCCAATCCCCCATCACCCCGCCCCCCCTCCGTCAACCGTCACTCCCATGTCAAGTTCCCTCCTTCAACTCCCTCCAGCAGACTTAGGGCTAATTTCCCACTACCAGTAAAGGCACTACTGACACGTAGACCTTGGAGGGTGGATCCTAGGATCATTGTCCTCAGCAGCCCCGGTCTCTGACTAGGCCTCCTGGTTGAGGGGTCTGGAGCACCAAGCTGTTAGATGCAGCTATTGGCATCTAATAGGATTTAGGGATGTTGAAAAGTTACACAAGAAACTGGGCCTCAATGAATCACTAGGACCTGCACCACCAGGGACCTGCACCACCAGGGACCTACACCACCAGGGACCTGCACCACCAGGGACCTGCACCACCAGGGACCTACACCACCAGGGACCTGCACCACCAGGGACCTACACCACCAGGGACCTGCACCACCAGGGACCTACACCACCAGGGACCTACACCACCAGGACCTGCAGCACCAGGACCTGCAGCGGCACCTGGGTCAACTAGAGCAGGTGCCAGGGGCGCGTGCCTGGCACTACACAAGCCAGTGCCGCGCTCGGCGTCTCAAGTGAGGACATAATTGAACGACAAGTAGGAACACAAGCTCCCGAGTACACGTCTCGTCTCGTCCTCTGGGGCTGCCACACTGTGTGGGCGTCCTGACTCACACTGACACACTGTGTGGGCGTCCTGACTCATACTGTCACACTGTGTGGGCGTCCTGACTCACACTGTCACACTATGTGGGCGTCCTGACTCACACTGTCACACTGTGTGGGCTTCCTGACTCACACTGTCACACTGTGTGGGCTTCCTGACTCACACTGTCACACTGTGTGGGCGTCCTGACTCACACTGTCACACTGTGTGGGCGTCCTGACTCACACTACCACACTGTGTGGGCGTCCTGACTCACACTGTCACACTGTGTGGGCGTCCTGACTCACAGTCACACTGTGTGGGCGTCCTGACTCATACTGTCACACTGTGTGGGCGTCCTGACTCATACTGTCACACTGTGTGGGCGTCCTGACTCACACTGTCACACTGTGTGGGCGTCCTGACTCACACTGACACACTGTGTGGGCGTCCTGACTCACACTGTCACACTGTGTGGGCGTCCTGACTCACACTACCACACTGTGTGGGCGTCCTGACTCACACTGTCACACTGTGTGGGCGTCCTGACTCACACTGTCACACTGTGTGGGCGTCCTGACTCACACTGTCACACTGTGTGGGCGTCCTGACTCACACTGTCACACTGTGTGGGCGTCCTGACTCACACTGTCACACTGTGTGGGCGTCCTGACTCACACTGTCACACTGTGTGGGCGTCCTGACTCACACTGTCACACTGTGTGGGCGTCCTGACTCACACTGTCACACTGTGTGGGCGTCCTGACTCACACTACCACACTGTGTGGGCGTCCTGACTCACACTGTCACACTGTGTGGGCGTCCTGACTCACACTACCACACTGTGTGGGCGTCCTGACTCACACTGTCACACTGTGTGGGCGTCCTGACACACTACCACACTGTGTGGGCGTCCTGACTCACACTACCACACTGTGTGGGCGTCCTGACTCACACTGTCACACTGTGTGGGCGTCCTGACTCACACTGTCACACTGTGTGGGCGTCCTGACTCACACTGTCACACTGTGTGGGCGTCCTGACTCACACTGTCACACTGTGTGGGCGTCCTGACTCACACTGTCACACTGTGTGGGCGTCCTGACTCACACTACCACACTGTGTGGGCGTCCTGACTCATACTGTCACACTGTGTGGGCGTCCTGACTCACACTGTCACACTGTGTGGGAGTCCTGACTCACACTGTCACACCCTTGTGGGCGTCCTGACTCACACTGTCACACTGTGTGGGCGTCCTGACTCACACTGTCACACTGTGTGGGCGTCCTGACTCACACTGTCACACTGTGTGGGCGTCCTGACTCACACTACCACACTGTGTGGGCGTCCTGACTCATACTGTCACACTGTGTGGGCGTCCTGACTCACACTGTCACACTGTGTGGGCGTCCTGACTCACACTGTCACACTGTGTGGGCGTCCTGATTCACACTGTCACACTGTGTGGGCGTCCTGACTCACACTGTCACACTGTGTGGGCGTCCTGACTCACACTGACACACTGTGTGGACGTCCTGACTCACACTGACACACTGTGTGGGCGTCCTGACTCACACTGTCACACTGTGTGGACGTCCTGACTCACACTGACACACTGTGTGGGCGTCCTGATTCACACTGTCACACTGTGTGGGCGTCCTGACTCACACTGTCACACTGTGTGGGCGTCCTGACTCACACTGTCACACTGTGTGGGCGTCCTGACTCACACTGTCACACTGTGTGGGCGTCCTGACTCACACTGTCACACTGTGTGGGCGTCCTGACTCACACTGTCACACTGTGTGGGCGTCCTGACTCATACTGTCACACTGTGTGGGCGTCCTGACTCACACTGTCACACTGTGTGGGCGTCCTGACTCACACTACCACACTGTGTGGGCGTCCTGACTCATACTGTCACACTGTGTGGGCGTCCTGACTCATACTGTCACACTGTGTGGGCGTCCTGACTCACACTGTCACACTGTGTGGGCGTCCTGACTCACACTGTCACACTGTGTGGGCGTCCTGACTCATACTGTCACACTGTGTGGGCGTCCTGGCTCACACTGTCACACTGTGTGGGCGTCCTGACTCACACTACCACACTGTGTGGGCGTCCTGACTCACACTGTCACACTGTGTGGGCGTCCTGGATCACCCGCCCACCATAAGAATCTCTAAACCGCAACGATCTAATCATTGTTCGGAACAGTGTTCTAAATATATTATTTTGAACCAACAGAGACAACTCACTTTGCTTTAAATATCGGGTGTTGTCAAGACCGCAAGATGCTTACACATCACGGCTGTGTTGGTCTGGCAAGCACTGTTGACAGGCTGCTGAGGTGTGTGGGTGTTTGACACCCACGTGACAGGCTTGTCAAGGCTGCAACTAGCTCTGCTAGACGAACTTTAGGGGTCAATTCCTGAGCCCGTTATGTGCTTCTAAGCTTTTCCACTACCGCTCATAGGATGGGTATGGGGTCCACTACCGCTCATAGGATGGGTATGGGGTCCACTACCGCTCATAGGATGGGTATGGGGTCCACTACCGCTCACAGGATGGGTATGGGGTCCACTACCGCTCACAGGATGAGCATGGGGTCCACTACCGCTCATAGGATGAGCATGGGGTCCACTACCGCTCACAGGATGGGTATACGGCCCACCACCACTCACAGGATGGGCATGGGGCCCACCACCACTCACAGGATGGGTATAGGGCCCACCACCACTCACAGGATGGGTATAGGGCCCACCACCACTCACAGGATGGGCATGGGGCCCACCACCACTCACAGGATGGGTATAGGGCCCTCCACCACTCACAGGATGGGTATAGGGCCCACCACCACTCACAGGATGGGCATGGGGCCCACCACCACTCACAGGATGGGCATGGGGCCCACCACCACTCACAGGATGGGCATGGGGCCCTCCATCACAGGATGGCATGGGGCCCTCCACCACTCACAGGATGGGCATGGGGCCCTCCACCACTCACAGGATGGGCATGGGGCCCACCACCACTCACAGGATGAGCATGGGGCACTCACAGGATGGAACATGGGGCCCACCACCACTCACAGGATGGGCATGGGGCCCTCCACCACTCACAGGATGGGCATGGGGCCCTCCACCACTCACAGGATGGGCATGGGGCCCTCCACCACTCACAGGATGGGCATGGGGCCCTCCACCACTCACAGGATGGAACATGGGGCCCACCACCACTCACAGGATGGAACATGGGGTCCACCACCACTCACAGGATGGAACATGGGGCCCACCACCACTCACAGGATGGGCATGGGGCCCACCACCACTCACAGGATGGGCATGGGGCCCACCACCACTCACAGGATGGGCATGGGGCCCTCCACCACTCACAGGATGGGCATGGGGCCCTCCACCACTCACAGGATGGGCATGGGGCCCACCACCACTCACAGGATGGGCATGGGGCCCACCACCACTCACAGGATGGGCATGGGGCCCACCACCACTCACAGGATGGGCATGGGGCCCACCACCACTCACAGGATGGAACATGGGGCCCTCCACCACTCACAGGATGGGCTACTTTAAAAATTAGCTAATTACGCACGTCTCTTAAATATATTCACAAACTTCACAAGAAATCAGGGAAAAGGTATAATATATATATATATATATATATATATATATATATATATATATATATATATATATATATATATATATATATATATGGCGTCGACCTCAACAGTAAACCAGTAGTACAGTGGTAAACATTGCCATCTGAACCCCACTCGCTACGCCAGCGGGAAGACCTGGGATCGAACCCTGAAGGGAGAGGTAAGGGTTGAGAGGGAATGGGACTCTGTACCCGCAGTGCTCAGATTCCCCCCCCCCCCCCCCTCCCAGTTCGCACCCCGGGGATAACTCTCAGCACCTGGATGCGAAGTGGGTGGAGAGTCGTGCTCTGTAGTAAGCTAACCAAAACGCCAGGAAGTGTATAGAGCTTAACAAGGAGGAGGGAAGAGCTCTGAGCCTGCACGCAAGAGTAGTTAGCAGACTTCCGCTCCTCTTAGACTCCCACGTTATAAAAAGCGGAGGAAAAAAAATCCCACGCTAATGACGTGGGTGAAGTATGAAGAACTTGGGTAGGCGATATTAAGGCGGTATAGGCCGGGGGGGATCTGGCACCCGCTGCTGCTGCTCCCCTGCCCGGTGTGTGTGGGGGGGGGGGCATCATGCTCCCCTGCCCGGTGTGTGTGGGGGGGCATCATGCTCCCCTGCCCGGTGTGTGTGGGGGGGCATCATGCTCCCCTGCCCGGTGTGTGGGGGATATCATGCTCCCCTGCCCGGTGTGTGTGTGTGGGGGGGGGGGCATTATGCTCCCCTGCCCGGTGTGTGTGGGGGGGCATCATGCTCCCCTGCCCGGTGTGTGGGGGATATCATGCTCCCCTGCCCGGTGTGTGTGGGGGGGGGCATCTTGCTCCCCTGCCCGGTGTGTGTGGGGGGGCATCATGCTCCCCTGCCCGGTGTGTGGGGGATATCATGCTCCCCTGCCCGGTGTGTGTGTGTGGGGGGGCATCATGCTCCCCTGCCCGGTGTGTAGGGAGCACAAAGAGTCGGAGAAGACTAGGAAAAGATAGGAAGGGAAGGGGTCATAACCCCCCCTTCCTCCCCCCCCTAGATCTCTCCTGCACCAAGCCCCACAAACACCCCACACAGTTGCAACCACCAACAAACACCAAACAACCACAACAACAACATTTACAAACACGCTCAAAGACATTGATGACATGAATACATCAACCGTGGCAGCCACTTAGCGAGTGAGTCAAGGCTGGGGGGTATAGTGACCATTAAGGTAGTGACCTGACCTGACCTGACCTGCTCTCTCTCTCTCTCTCTCTCTCTCTCTCTCTCTCTCTCTCTCTCTCTCTCTCTCTCTCTCTCTCTCTCTTCGGGGGGTCAAGGTCCCACCAGGTCACGGGTCCTGTTTCACACTGGGTCACTATCAGGGTCACTTGGTGCGTACCTCCCACTGACTATGGGGGTAAGTCAGGGGTCTACCACCCGTGTTAAATAGGTTTATCGTTGTCTACCCCCGTCAATTCCTCTTGAGAATTTTGTAGGTCGTGATCATGTCATCCCCTCTTTACTCTTCTGTCTATCAGGGACGTGAGGTTTGGCTCCCTCAGCCTTTCCTCGTAGCTCATACCTCACAGTTCTGGGACAAGTCTGGTAGCATCCGTCTGAATCTTCTCTAACTTTGTCTTCTGTGTCTTGTCTTGCGTAACTTCGTTTTGTGTTTCATTAGATGTGGACTCCACGCAACATGTGGATGTGTGTGCACGCGCGTGCGGGTGCGTGTATGCGTGCAGGGAGTGCAATTTGGATGTATGCATGCGTGCATGCCACCGCGTTAATGAGAGAGAAGAAGGCATCTAAACCATCTATCAGGAGAGAGCACTAAACCATTACCACTATACAATCCTTGGAAAGAATAAGAGAATTAAGATTAGGGAAAGGACGCAGCAATAGAATAGAGGTTCGGGGATTGAACGCGGACCCGCTAGAAGCGAGGCCATCGCTCGACCGTCCAAGTCAAGTGGCTGGGTCTGCGTGTATGACAGGTGGAATATAAATAATAATGGTGTGATAACAGTCACTCTATAAGAGCAGACTAAAGAGCAGACTAAAGAGCAGCCTACGGACGCCAGCAGGCGCATTTCAGTAGACGAGTTACCTGTGGCGGCTGCTCTCACCTGAGGCCGTGGTGGTGGGGGCAGGTCACTGGAGGGGGGGGAGGTGCGCCCCCTGTGGCGCCTCGCTGGTATTTCAAGGTGAGTGGGTCGCAAAAATCTGGTAACTGATACTGAACACAATTGATATTGAACAATATCAGGCCCAGCTGGCCTGATATTGAACACACTGACCTCAGCGTAGCTGGCCGCCTCTCGCGGAAGTCACAAGACTTCCCAGCTGGTATGGGCATCACGTCATGGAAGCTGGCGTCTTACTCCCTCCTGTCTACCTGTGGGGAAGCTTCCTACGATACGCTCGTTGGCCTTTTCTTGGGAGAAGCCCTTGAGGGGCGGTGATGGGGTTAAGGTGTCCTGTGGTGGCGTCAGGAAGACGATATATGTATAGATTATAGAGCGACGTCCTGCAGGGCCTGGTGCTGCCCCCTGCACGGTGGAGTCTCTGGGTTATTGTTTTAATTCCGGCCGCCACTGATTGATGACTGATGAAGATTAAGCCACCCAAAAGGTGGCACGGGCATGAATAGCCCGTAAGTGGTGGCCCTTTTGAGCCATTACCAGTATCAATAGATGATACTGGAGATCTGTGGAGGTGCGACTGCACCCTGCGTGACGGGAGATGTGTCCCGTGGCGGCCACTGGTGCTGCAGTGTCGGTACACATCCCGCCGCCTCCTCAACCCCCAGCCCCTCCTCCTAAGGTTCCCCAAGGTCTGGAAACCGTCGTACTAAAGTGCCATTATCCTGAACTACCAGAGGACCCAAAACAGAAAACGGAACAGTATGTCACTTTCGCGAGCCGCTACAATTTTCCAGCGCGACGATTTTAGGCCTTAAGTAGAGTGTACGTCAAACCGTGACGTTGTACGGGGAGGACGTCACGTCCAGCGTCAGCTGGTGACCAACACACACGTCAGAGTGGACGTTCATCGCCGGGGTCGTGTGCTGTGACAACCCGTAACTCTAGAACAGTTACCCAACAGGTCAAATCCAGGGAGCGAGGCAGACGCTGTACCACATAAACACAGGCTTTGATACCTGATCAACCAGGCTGTGACTCATACGTCAGGCTGCGAGCAGCCGCGTCTAACAGCCTGGTTGATCAGTCCAGCAACCAGGAGGCCTGGTCGACGACCGGGCCGCGGGGACGCTAAGCCCCGGAAGCACCTCAAGGTAACCTCAAGGTAGGCCACCCAACAGGCTGGCCTTGTCACCTACGTGCGACCAGGATGACCCCTAATGACCCCCCCCCCCCTACTGTTGACCCCGGGCCGCGATAACTACCCCCACCAAACAAGACCTAAGACCACAAACAAGGCCTGTAAGACCTGAGAAAGTGTGTGCACCTCATCGCTAATCTACAAAACTTATCCTAACCTAACGAAAAACAAAGAGATACAATGTTGTGTTTAGTAAGAAGTCAAAACATCCATGACGATACAAGTTTCAGATCCTACTGGAGCTAATCACCTCAACTACTCTACTAAATACACTCTAACCTTAAGGGTCAACAGAAGAGCCACACCCCCTCCCCCTCCCCTCCCCACAATCACAGGGGGGGGGAGGGGGGAGGGGAATAAGGTCAGCACTTGTAACACATAATGTCCTTATGTGTTACTATAGCCTCGCAACACAAGTGTGTTGTGTTGTATTGACCTAAACACCCTCTTGGGGGTCACTAATGATTTTTCAAGAACTGCAATTATGTCAATTTTCCCGGCGGCCGCGATGCTGTTTGCAGCCAGCCACTCCTGTTTACACCCTGCCACTCCTGTTTACACCCAGTCACTCCTGTTTGCAGCCAGCCACTCCCGTTTACACCCTGCCACTCCTGTTTACACCCAGCCACTCCTGTTTACACCCAGCCACTCCCGTTTACACCCTGCCACTCCTGTTTACACCCAGCCACTCCTGTTTACACCCAGCCACTCCTGTTTTCGCCCAGCCGCTCCTGTTTACACCCAGCCACTCCTGTTTACACCCAGCCACTCCTGTTTACACCTAGCCACTCCTGTTTACACCCAGCCGCTCCTGTTTACACCCAGCCACTCCTGTTTACACCCAGCCACTCCTGTTTTCGCCCAGCCGCTCCTGTTTACACCCAGCCGCTCCTGTTTACACCCAGCCACTCCTGTTTACACCTAGCCACTCCTGTTTACACCCAGCCGCTCCTGTTTACACCCAGCCACTCCTGTTTACACCCAGCCACTCCTGTTTACACCCAGCCACTCCTGTTTACACCCAACCGCTCCTGTTTACACCCAGCCGCTCCTGTTTACAGCCAGCCACTCCTGTTTACACCCAGTCACTCCTGTTTACAGCCACTCACTCACGCATGTCCTAACAACTCACAAATCTGTCCATAGTCGTGTTCAATCGTTCCCAACCCTAAAGCCATACGAATTCTCACGTTCGTCATTTCAGAACATTAGTGTGTGTCCAGCATGGATCCATTTATGACTTAAATTTTAAATTAAATTTTGCCCCGAGGGGCGAGTTTATTGGGCAGCGCCACTCATCTTGTGAGTGGACACACCGCCATAGCAGCATGTACAACACTCCCCAATAGGAAGAAAACCCGCTGGGTTGTTCATCCTGTCACTTGTACCCAGACATAGCTGGGACTTGCTTAACTGTCTCAAGTGAACAGCTCCTCAAAGTTATATTTGGGTTAATGTTCAACACGTGACGTTGTTTACACACACACACACACACACACACACACACACACACACACACATGGTCGTGTGTGTTGATTGACGTTGAGAGGCGGGCCCAAAGAGTCAAAGCTCAACCCCCGCAAGCACAATTAGGTGAGCACACACACACACACACACACACACACACACACACACACACACACACACACACACACACACACACACCCACGGCCAGAGGTCTCCAGCACCGCGCAAGGACTATAGAAACCAACTTCCTACTTCCCTGCACGGAGTCATCATTACGAATCGCGGCGGGACCCAGATCTGCAATATCTGCTGAATCTCGAGGGGTTATAACGGAGACCAAACACACTCTTAGACACACACAAGACAAACACAGTCTGTAGCCTACAGACCGAAGGGCTAGCGAGCACACGCTACAGTAAACCAAGCTATATTCAAGCATTGGAGCAGCATTAACAGCAAAAGTGAAAATAGGATGAGGAGGAACGACAGGATTTAGGAGGACCAGCAGCACGAGGAATGTCATCCAGCAGGAGGGTGAGGAGGGCCACAATTGGATGACTCCCGCCCGCATCTGTGGCATCACGGGCCAGCGACGCCGCCATCTTGCCACACTTGCCCCGTAACATCTTATTTCAAATAAAAAAAACTCGTACTGAATTTCTCGCGGAGTTCTGGATAGCATAGTCAATATAACAAAGGCGCAGGAGCCCGAATAAACTTCTGGTATACTTTTTGGTCTCTAAGTTGTTATGTATAATATATATATATATATATTTATATATATAACTTAACGACATTAGTGTGAGTAGAATAGCGATAAGTGGCAACGCCCAGCGGGCAGGGGGTTGCCACGTCTCGCCAGGCTTCTCGCCCGCCGGCTCCATCCACACTCACTCTACACAAAATCAGGCATTAAAAACACAAATATATATCCAGGAAACATGCAACAATAAATAATTAAAAAAAATGGCTGACTCAAGAGCAACAACGGACAGGCCGAGAGGGGGGGGAGGGGGAGGGCATGGCAGGCGGCGGTGCCACATCACCACCAGGGCCCCCCCACCCCCCCACCCCCTCTCCCAGTGGTGCCAAACCTGCCGTCGGAACCACGAGGGGTAAAAAAAAAAAGGAATCTCCAATCTTTAACAAACTCCTACTCAAACTTTTGCTCTGTGCTCTCTCTCTTACTACCGACTCCTCGCAAATCAAATTCAATTAACGGAAGGAATAGAGTTTAATACAAGGAACTGAATGAAAACTTTGCCTGTTATCACTGCTTGCGAAGTGCCCTCCCTCCCCTCCTCCCCCCTCCCCCCACCCCACGGGCAGGGGGGGGGCGGAGATATGGGGGGGACGAGGGGAGATATTATAATGGAGGAGACACGGCGGATGAGTGGGTGAGGGGAGACAGGGAGGAGTGGGTGAGGGAGGAAGACAGGGAGGAGGAGAGCATATGAGAGGTGTGTGATGTGAGAAATGAGTCCAACCTTCCCTTGTACCACACTGAAGCATAGGGGGGGACACTGTCCTCCTCTGGTGCTATGGAGTCTGCAACTCTGCAGCTGGGCCGGTGCTCCCATCCCCCAAGTCTCCAGAGATACTTGTGGCCAAGATAAATGCTTTCAATTACAGATTCCCGCCTTCGTGCGCCCGTTTTCTGTCATCGGGACGGAGACTATCGGCGGCGACGGGTCACTGTCCCAGAGTCACAGACTGGCTCTCCTGGGCCGCCTTATCACGCCTTGTCTCTTGATTTATACAATGTTCTTGCTGTAGCATCATAAATGGCTGTATTGAATATTTCACATACAATGAGAGTCGCTATACAGGATATTGGCGGCGCCAGGCTGCCGGCCCTTAGCGTTTCTCAAGGCAAATCCTTTCGGGTGTTAATTGTCGCAGGTTGCAGACGTGAGGTCGGGTCAGGTGACCTGGCTCTTGGCTAAGATGATAATTGCAGGCTGGTGGCTGTGTTATTTCCATCAAACAAGCCGCTGTCTAGATGTGGTAGGAAGATTGCCAGAGGCTATCTCCTGATAAGTGGAGTCTAGCTCCCGGTTCCCGCCTTAAATACCCGAGGAAGTGTACATTTGAGAGAGAGAGAGAGAGAGAGAGAGAGAGAGAGAGAGAGAGAGAGAGAGAGAGAGAGAGAGAGAGAGAGAGAGAGAGAGAGAGAGAGAGAGAGAGAGAGAGAGAGAGAGAGAGACAGACAGACAGACAGACAGACAGACAGACAAACAGACAAACAGACAGACAGACAGACAGACACAGACAGACAGACAGAAAGATAGACAGTCAGTCATAGTTGCTCTCTAATTCTTGTGTGGAAGCTCAAGTTCTGAAGTAATGTTGATACTTGAAAGTCAAGGGAAAACGCCGATTTATGATATCCATATGACAGTGAATTATCCTGAATGTATACATACACATTAATAACTGATTAACTTACATTTAATAAATCGTCTTTAATTCCGAGCCCTAGATCTGGGATTCAGGTCTGTGATATAGTGAGTGGAGAGCACTCTAACTTTCACTAGTTCACTGGCTAAAGATTATGACTTAAGGATTCTTGATTACATGATTTACATTTTTACAGTTGTTTCTTGATAACATTTGATAATATTGTGGTACAGACAAGTTCCATTGCTTGTCTTATAAATAACCCTTGAATGGATGGTTATCTTGAGATGATTTCGGGGCTTTTTAGTGTCCCGCGGCCCGGTCCTCGACCAGGCCTCCACCCCCAGGAAGCAGCCCGTGACAGCTGACTAACACCCAGGTACCTATTTTACTGCTAGGTAACAGAGGCACAGGGTGAAAGAAACTCTGCCCATTGTTTCTCGCCGGCGCCTGGGATCGAACCCGGGACCACAGGATCACAAGCCCAGCGTGCTGTCCGCTCGGCCGACCGGCTCCCATGGTGGCAGCATTATCTACCTCTTTCCTTTTAATCCTCTTTCTTCTTCCTCCTTCCTTCTTTTCCTCTCTTCCGTCTAGCGTTTCTACTACTTTCTACTCTTCTACCCTTTCTATCTACCTCTTACCTAATTTACCTACTGTAACCCAATTGTTCTCATTCAAACTTTTCCTTTGTCCTGGAAAGGAAAAGGGAACGGAAAATGTGTACTCCTGAATACGAGCAGCTGCGTCCAACAGCCTAGTTGATCAGTCCAGCAACCAGGAATCCTGATCGACGACCGGGCCGCGGGGACGCTAAGTCCCGGAAGGACCTCAAGGTAACCTCAAGGTAAAGACTACATCACTCAGGCATTTTCTTAGTTTTCTTTCATCCATTTTCCCGATACTGGGGGAGAAGCCTTCAATATGCAAACTGTCTTCGGGCAGAAGATCCGCTCAATGGGAATGGATTGGGAATCACTACATAATTAGTGCGATTATCTATTCTCTATCCATGGTTAGGTTTGGGATTGATTTGCTGTGAGGACAGGCTCCTCCTCCACCACCCTCAGCTGCCAGCACATATGTGCGTTTGTACAGGATGAACAACCCAGCGGGTTTTCTTCCTATTGGGGAGTGTTGTACATGCTGCTATGGCGGTGTGTCCACTCACAAGATGAGTGACGCTGCCCAATACTGTCACTATGGCGGTGTGTCCACTCACAAGATGAGTGACGCTGCCCAATACTGTCACTATGGCGGTGTGTCCACTCACAGGATGAGTGGCGCTGCCCAATACTGTCACTATGGCGGTGTGTCCACTCACAGGATGAGTGGCGCTGCCCAATACTGTCACTATGGCGGTGTGTCCACTCACAGGATGAGTGACGCTGTCCAATACTGTCACTATGGCGGTGTGTCCACTCACAGGATGAGTGTCGCTGCCCAATACTGTCACTATGGCGGTGTGTCCACTCACAGGATGAGTGGCGCTGCCCAATACTGTCACTATGGCGGTGTGTCCACTCACAGGATGAGTGGCGCTGCCCAATACTGTCACTATGGCGGTGTGTCCACTCACAGGATGAGTGGCGCTGCCCAATACTGTCACTATGGCGGTGTGTCCACTCACAGGATGAGTGGCGCTGCCCAATACTGTCACTATGGCGGTGTGTCCACTCACAGGATGAGTGGCGCTGCCCAATACTGTCACTATGGCGGTGTGTCCACTCACAGGATGAGTGGCGCTGCCCAACAAACTCGCCCCTCGGGGACCAAACATAAAGTGATTCAAGTGCTATAGTTAACAGCGTCGTCCACTAGGTAATTCACTTATATGGAAAACAAAGTGTAAACGTGTAATTGATTTGTTACACAGCACTAAACTGTACAGAGGGTTCCAAGGGCCTGATTAGGGGGGAGGGGGAAAAAGAAGAGAGGGGGGGGGGACACACCACGTGGTCACAGGGGAGTCCCCCCCCCTCCAAGTCTCCCCCCCCCCCACTCCTCTGGCTGCCTACAAAACACCAACCAGAGCCCAATATGCTCCACCCAGAACCCCTCCAACAGACCCCCCCCCTCGCGGGGGGAGGGGGGAAGGGGGGCTGGGGCAGACCCCTCTCCCTTCCCTCACCTCATCAGCCTCCTTTTTTTTGGCAGGACTGGCTGTGGGAGGTACTCCCCTCCCATCTCCTTTTCCACATTTTTCTCACCCCTGATTCAGATTCCATAACTCTCACTGTATTTCCCATTTGTAAACTTCCCTTCACTTATGCCTCTCCATCTTCACCCCCCCCCCCCCCAAAAAAAAAATCCCCCTCCCCCAACTCCTGATCCACACCCCTCCTCCCCCCCCACCCCTGATTCACACACCCCCCTCCTCCCACCCCTGATCCACACCCCCCCCACCCCTGATCCACACCCCCCCCCCCACCCCTGATCGACACACCCCTGATCCACCCCCCCTACCCCTGATCCACCCCCCCCCCACCCCTGATCCACACCCCCCCAACCCATGATCCTCACCCCCCCCCCACCCATGATCCACACCCTCTCCCCCCACCTCACACGCGGTGAGAATCGGGTTCAATATATTACAGATAAGACAAATTTTGCCTTAAATAGGTTAGACACAATAACTACACGACAACCACATCACATAACTACAAATTATTGGTTAAAAATAACTAATAACTAACTACACATTCCACCACTACACGACACAAGAATCCAGCGACAGCCAAGGAAACAATCAAGGAACAACCCAGCATCAAGGAACAATCCAGCAACAATCAAGGAACAACCCAGCATCAAGGAACAATCCAGCAACAATCAAGGAACAATCAAGGAACAATCCAGCAAGTCGGGAACAATCAAGGAACAATCAATAAACAATCCAGCAACAGCCAAGAAACAATCCAGCAACAATCAAGGAACAATCTAGCAACAGCCAAGAAACAATCCAGCAACAATCAAGGAACAATCCAGCAACAGCCAAGAAACAATCCAGCAACAATCAAGGAACAATCCAGCAAGTCGGTAACAATCAAGGAACAATCCAGCAAGTCGGGAACAATTAAAGAACAATCCAGCAACAATCAAGGAATAATCCAGCAACAATCAAGGAACAATCCAGCAACAGCCAAGGAACAATCCAGCAACAATCAAGGAACAATCCAGCAAGTCGGTAACAATCAAGGAACAATCCAGCAAGTCGGGATCAAGGAACAATCCAGCAACAGCCAAGGAACAATCCAGCAACAATCATGAAACAATCCAGCAAGTCGGTAACAATCAAGGAACAATCCAGCAAGTCGGGATCAAGGAACAATCCAGCAAGTCGGGAACAATCAAGGAACAATCCAGCAACAATCAAGGAACAATCCAGTAACAATCAAGGAATAATCCAGCAACAATGAAGGAACAATCCAGCAACAGCCAAGGAACAATCCAGCAACAATCAAGGAACAATCCAGCAAGTCGGTAACAATCAAGGAACAATCCAGCAAGTCGGGAACAATCAAGGAACAATCCAGCAACAATCAAGGAACAATCCAGCAACAGCCAAGGAACAATCCAGCAACAATCATGGAACAATCCAGCAAGTCGGTAACAATCAAGGAACAATCCAGCAACAATCAAGGAACAATCCAGCAACAGCCAAGGAACAATCCAGCAACAATCATGGAACAATCCAGCAAGTCGGTAACAATCAAGGAACAATCCAGCAAGTCGGGAACAATCAAGGAACAATCCAGCAACAATCTAACAACAATCCAACAACAATCCAGCCGGGCCTCGCGAGTATAACATACTGGTGAGATTTCCCATTGTCCAACATGGCGGGCTGACTCATCGTCGTTCATCCTGTGACACCACACCGCCCACACACACACACGACCAAACCCTTCCCCACCCCGAGTGTCGTTTGTCCTGGGGAGTACAACACGGCACCCGCACCCGCCAATAGGAAGCCCTCCTCCACCCATTACCCCCATAACTGTAAACAAGAAACTCCCACTTAATGACCCTTCGACCACTATGGCCCGTAAGGTCTAACACGGGCGCCTGAATGGGGGAGTGCCACCACCCGATGGGTTCGAAATGTGGGTTGCGCTGACCTAATGGGCAATTATGGATATTTTTTGGCTATAATTGGCCAAAGGAACACAGTATAGGATGTGTGGGTGTGTTGGGGGGGGGGGGGCTAGCATGGGTAGGGTGTGTTGGGGTGTGTTTAACATGGGTAGGGTGTGTTGGGGTGTGTCTAGCATGGCTAGGGTGTGTTGGGGGTGTGTCTAGCATGGCCAGGGTGTGCTGGGTGTGTGTCTAGCATGGCCAGGGTGTGCTGGGTGTGTGTCCAACATGGCTAGGGTGTGTTGGGATGTGTCCAACATGGCTAAGGTGTGTTGGGATGTGTCCAACATGGCTAGGGTGTGTTGGGATGTGTCCAACATGGCTAGGGTGTGTTGGGATGTGTCCAACATGGCTAGGGTGTGTTGGGATGTGTCCAACATGGCTAAGGTGTGTTGGGATGTGTCCAACATGGCTAGGGTGTGTTGGGATGTGTCCAACATGGCTAGGGTGTGTTGGGATGTGTCCAACATGGCTAGGGTGTGCTAGGATGTGTCCAACATGGCTAGGGTGTGTTGGGATGTGTCCAACATGGCTAGGGTGTGTTGGGATGTGTCCAACATAGCTAGGGTGTGCTGGGATGTGTCCAACATAGCTAGGGTGTACTGGGATGTGTCCAACATGGCTAGGGTGTGTTGGGATGTGTCCAACATGGCTAGGGTGTGCTAGGGATGTGTCCAACATAGCTAGGGTGTGTTGGGATGTGTCCAATCAAATGGTAGGGTGTGCTGGGATGTGTCCAACATAGCTAGGGTGTACTGGGATGTGTCCAACATGGCTAGGGTGTGTTGGGATGTGTCCAACATAGCTAGGGTGTGCTGGGATGTGTCCAACATGGCTAAGGTGTGTTGGGATGTGTCCAACATGGCTAGGGTGTGTTGGGATGTGTCCAACATGGCTAGGGTGTGTTGGGATGTGTCCAACATAGCTAGGGTGTGCTGGGATGTGTCCAACATAGCTAGGGTGTACTGGGATGTGTCCAACATGGCTAGGGTGTGTTGGGATGTGTCCAACATGGCTAGGGTGTGCTAGGGATGTGTCCAACATAGCTAGGGTGTGTTGGGATGTGTCCAATCAAATGGTAGGGTAATAATCAGCAAGCAGACACCTGTAGGGCCCGGGGAGCAGACATAACCTGACATAAAGCAGAATACATTTATTTTGTACAGAGTCGAGTAAGGGGTTCAGGGGGCCTGACAGCTGAGTGGACAGCGCTACGGATTCGTAGTCCTGAGGTTCCGGGTTCGATCCCCGGTGGAGGCGGAAAGAAATGGGCAGAGGTTTCTTTCACCCTGTTGTACCTGTTCACGTAGCAGTAAATAGGTACCTGGGAGTTAGACTGCTGCTACGGGCTGCTTCCTGGGGGTGTGTAACAAAAAGGTCTGATCGAGGACCGGGCCGCGGGGACGCTAAGCCAAGAAGATAACAGGAGCAGATAACCTGTGACTCCTGTTAGCAGGCTGAGAGCTTTACCATCCCATAGTTCATGGTAAGCCTTATCCTGCTAGATAGCCCCTGGAACACGACCTGGCAATAGGTCAGCAACCAGGTACCCCAATTCCTGCTGGGTGAACAGAGGCGAACAGCTAAGGATTGAAGGCATGATAATCCTCCCCCCTTCCCCCTGCCAGGACTCGAACCTAGACCAATCGCTGGCGTGACGCGGGGCGTGTGTTACCAATGCCCGCTGCCAGATATCAGAGTTTGGTGTGCCAGTGGAGGCAGCTGGCCCGCCTGGCCCACACCAAGATGTTTACAAACAAACCAAGAGGTGTGTAAACTGGAGGAGGTGGTTATTGTAAACTTCCGGTATTAAGAAGACTCGATATGCAACCCCTCCTTATGTAGGAGGTATCCCTCGGTATCCCTCGGTATCCCCACTTATAATGCAACTCAATTACTAGATACTGCAGCTATTTACTCAACAGTAACTACAACATCTACACCTGACTTCCACACCCCCACACCTATCTTACAGTAACACCTTTCACCCACACCTGCAACCACCCCCACACCTGCAACCACCCACACACCTGGAAAATACTGGAGGGTCAGGTCCCAAATCTACACAGTAAAATAACAACGTACTGGAGTGAACGATATGGAAGAAAATGCAAGATTGAACCTGTGAAGAGCAGAGGTGCCATAGGCACAATCAGAGAGCACTGTATAAACATCAGAGGTCCGCGGTTGTTCAACGTCCTCCCAGCGAGCATAAGAAATATTGCCGGAACAACCGTGGACATCTTCAAGAGAAAACTGGACGGTTTTCTAAGAGAAGTTCCGGATCAGCCGGGCTGTGGTGGGTACGTGGCCCTGCGGGCCGCTCCAAGCAACAGCCTGGTGGACCAAACTCTCACAAGTCGAGCCTGGCCTCGGGCCGGGCTTGGGGAGTAGAAGAACTCCCAGAACCCCATCAACCAGGTATCAACCAGGTGCAACCACCCCCACACCTACTGTTCCTCATCAAAAAGGAGGACACAGGGCGACAAAAATTCCCCATAGACAGAGACGAGGCTCCGAGTTGCAGGAAGGAGACGAGTGGAGTCCCGCAGGGTTGGTCCTGGGCCCGTCGCCACTCTTCCTAATGATATATGTGAGTGACCCGCCCGAGGGAGTGGGTTCGCCCCCCGGGAGTGGGTAGACACATGGTTGCTAGGATTCAATCCCAACAAGTGTAAGGATATGCAGACGGGGGAAAAGCATCAGAAGACCAACAGGTGTTTATATCGTGAGAGAAAATAATTTGAGATTGGATATAATTCCAAAGTTATCTACAGAGGCGCACGTGTCTGTAATAATGTAAATATTGGCAGCTACGGGACGCTAGCAAGGTTATCTTGAGGTTATCTTGAGATGATTCGGGGCTTTAGTGTCCCCGCGGCCCGGTCCTCGACCAGGCCTCCAACCCCAGGAAGCAGCCCGTGACAGCTGACTAACACCCATGTACCTATTTTACTGCTAGGTAACAGGGGCATCAGGGTGAAAGAAACTCTGCCCATTGTTTCTCGCCGGCGCCCGGGATCGAACCCGGGACCACAGGATCACAAGTCCAGTGTGCTATCCGCTCGGCCGACCGGCTCCGTTGAAAATATTTGATGCAAAAGTTGGAAATGTTGTGGAATTATATACATGCATGACACATAGAAAGGGAGGGGAGAGGGGGAAGGTAGGGAGGGGAGGTGGGGAAGAAAATGAGGGAAGGTGGGAAGGCAGGGGGAGTATGGAATCTCGGGTAAGAGCAGGGCCAGGACTTGGGGGAGAGGGGAGTGCAGGGGGGAGAAAGGGGAGTGTCGGGGAAGGCTGGGAGGGGTAGGGAGAGAGAGAGGGGAGAGGTGGGGGGGAGAGAGAGGGAAGAGGTGGGGGAGAGAGAGGGGAGAGGTGGGGAGAGAGAGAGGGGAGAGGTGGGGAGAGAGAGAGGGAAGGGGTGGGGAGAGAGAGAGAGGGGGGGAGAGATGGGAGAGAGAGAGAGAGGGGAGGGGTGAGAGAGAGGGGAGAGGTGGGAGAGAGAGAGGGGTGGGGAGAGAGAGAGGGGAGAGATGGGAGAGAGAGAGGGGAGAGGGGAGGGGTGGGGGAGAGAGAGGGGAGGGGATACAGGACACCGGGCTTCTTATTCATGTTGTCCTTATTAAAGGACAGGAAGAAGAAAGGAATGAAGAAGAGATAATGGAATAAGAAAAGTAGGGTGAGGAGGAGAAATGTGAAAAGGACAAGACATTTGAGTGTAAAAGACTGACTAACCGGTTAAGGGGAGACAACCAGGAGGTCATCGCTCAAACACAACCATTCAGTTAACCTTTAGACACTGTGCATACATCTCTGCTCATCTCCGGCAAGAAATTTCAAACAGGAGAGGACACTGCTCTGTGGCTCACAAGGGGAAACAATACCTCCCCCAGCACGAGTGAGGGGAACCACCACCCGCACAAACACATCCACAGTCTTCCTTTACAAACAATAGTCTCCACCATTACTAAGAATATAAGCGATATCTGTCAAAGTGGCATATTTCATTCCAAGACAATCTTGATGCTTTGCAAAAACATATAAGAGACAAATGTCATCATTTCGTTATCTGTGGTGAGATCAAATGAGCATCCAAGGACATGCCTTTCATCCATCAGAGTTGCAAAATGCCGGATAATATCCTCGTTAATAATAGGAAATTCGTGTAGATAAAGGTGTAAGAAGTTGGTGATACAATTATTAAAAGGAGAGGGGGGAAGAGTGAGAGAGTCATCCCTCCAGGCGATGAGAGAACGTTTCGCTCCAGCGTGAATTTTCTTTCACCTCGAGTAAGGAGAGACTCAAATAGACTGTCCCTCACGCCCTATCTGCGCCGTAGCTCCTATCTGATTCTAAAACCTCTGACCGCCTTTACTGCTGGCATACCAGAGAATAGTTACACTTAATATTATATTGTGTTAAAATTTGGCCAATAATGGAGCAACCATTATCGGTGGCTACTATTAATCTACTATTATTCTACTAATCTGAATCTACTATTCAGATTAAATTGAGACCCCACTATTGAGATCCATAATACTAGAAGCTATTGACAGTCAACTTCAAGGCCTTTACTGAAAAAGGCTTGCAAGAAATATAATACACACTGTGACTTTGAACTATCTAATGCAATTACGTCACGCAACAAAAAAATAATTGTTATCCCTGTGTGGTGTTATTTTCTTAATTGCTTATGACTCCCAAGTATAGAAAATGGCGGATTATGCACCTCCAGCTTGGCTCTGACGGCTTAGTCAAGACGTCTTGGGCAGCTTAGTCAAGACGTCTTGGGCAGCTTAGTCAAGACGTTTTGGACAGCATAGTCAAGACGTCTTGGGCAGCTTAGTCAAGACGTCTTGGACAGCTTAGTTAAGACTTTTGGACAGCTTAGTCAAGACGTCTTGGGCAGCTTAGTCAAGACGTCTTGGGCAGCTTAGTCAAGACGTCTTGGGCAGCTTAGTCAAGATGTCTTGGACAGCTTATTAGTCAAGACGTCTTGGACAGCTTAGTCAAGACGTCTTGGGCAGCTTAGTCAAGACGTCTTGGGCAGCTTAGTCAAGACGTCTTGGGTAGCTTAGTCAAGACGTCTTGGGTAGCTTAGTCAAGACGTCTTGGACAGCTTAGTCAAGACGTCTTGGGTAGCTTAGTCAAGACGTCTTGGGTAGCTTAGTCAAGACGTCTTGGACAGCTTAGTCAAGACGTCTTGGGCAGCTTAGTCAAGACGTCTTGGCCAGCTCAGCCAAGACGTCTTGGACAGATTAGTCAAGACGTCTTGGCCAGCTCAGCCAAGACGTCTTGGACAGATTAGTGAAGACGCCTTGAAGGTCCCTGAAGGCTGCCGACTCCTTTTCTAAAATCGAGACCATTTCTCACAAAAGTTGTCCCATAGTGTTTTTAAAAACATACAAATTCAAATTATTACTCAAATTTAGACAAATTAAGAAAATGACGAAGACCTGGGGCCAGATTCACGAAAGCACTTATGCAAGCACGTATGAACCTGTACATCTTTTCTCAATCTTCGACGGCTTTGTTTCCAATTATTAAACAGCTAAGGCTGTTTATAACAATAACAACAGTTGAATGGGACGTTTTCATGCTTGTAAACTGTTTAATAAACTGGCCCCTGATCGCTACAATAAAGGAAACTATGGCTTCTTTTGTAGCGTTTGTTTAGTCAGGACAGTAATCTGATCCAGACGTTGTGACGACGATGCCTGAATTGGTCTTGGCAATAGGCCCATCTGGCACATTACTGAGGCCCGAGTCACTACCAGAATATTCAAGCTGCAAACTCTGACGAACCGTTCATACGTTCACTTCAACACAATATTACTGACTGTGAAACTGGAAAACATTCTAGACCTCGTCTACAGTACAATCAACTACATAATTGTATTATTCAATCTGGTATACTGGAAGCCACCCGTCCGCCGAGACAGGTAAAATCCTGAGCAACTGTGGACAGAATGAACAGAATATGCACTGTAGTACCTCTGAGGGGAGCCGGTCGGCCGAGCGGACAACACACTGGACTTGTGATCCTGTGGTCCTGGGTTCGATCCCAGGCGCCGGCGAGAAACAATGGGCAGAGTTTCTTTCACCCTATGCCCCTGTTACCTAGCAGTAAAATAGGTACCTGGGTATTAGTCAGCTGTCACAGGCTGCTTCCTGGGGGTGGAGGCCTGGTCGAGGACCGGGCCGCGGGGACACTAAAAAGCCCCGAAATCATCTCAAGATAACCTCAAGAAGATGGTATTAAAAAAAATACAAAGATTTTGAACTATTGGAACTAAAAGTACAATATTAAGTGGAAGAAATCAACCAAAAAACATAACCTAACTAGTCCTAGGCCTAAAACAAATAACTCCAGGCCTAATATTAGTAATCTTGGGCCTGAGTTAGTACACATGTGTACTATAACTAGGGAAAAGTGTAGTTTGGCTGTTGCCTTCTTTCTATTATGCAAAAATAATAGTACAAAACGGATTTTTTGTTTTATATACCTGACACCTGGTTGATGGGGTTCTGGGAGTTCTTCTACTCCCCAAGCCCGGCCCGAGGCAAGGCTTGACTTGTGAGAGTTTGGTCCACCAGGCTGTTGCTTGGAGCGGCCCGCAGGCCCACATACCCACCACAGCCCGGTTGGTCCGGCACTCCTTGAAGAAAACCATCTAGTTTTCTCTTGAAGATGTCCAAGGTTGTTCCGGCAATATTTCTGAGGGAATGGGTACCTGTATACCTGTACCTGTAACCTATATGTAATTGGAATGGGTTCTGAGAACTCTTCTATCCACCCTCCTCCCCCCCCCGAGGGCCAGACTTGACTTGTGAGAGCTTGGTCCACCAGGCTGTTGCTTGGAGCGGCCCGCAGGCCCACGTAACCACTACATTCCCGCTGGTCCGGCATTTCTTGCAGGAACTTGTCTAATTGTTTCTTGAAGTCCACCTCTGTTCCTTCAGTATTTCTTATGCCTAGTGTTCCAGTCCACGGCAACTGTAAGTATTTTGATATTTGGATGACAGGTTGAAGACGTGACACCTGAAAGTGTGAAATGACCGCCCCAGACAGCCTCAAAGTTCGAATCAGCCGCAGGTTCGAATCCTCGTCACGGCCCTTGTGGATTTGTTCATTTGATGCATCACGCAATTGTGATTTCTGTGTGTAATGGAGTAAGGGCGAAGAGGGAGAACGGCCTATTGACATAGCTCGAGTGCATGGGGGGAGTTGTGTAAAACCCTGGTTTGTGTCTCGGAGAGGCTGCAGGATCCAAGTAAGTTCAGTAGAACTTCTGGTTTCAACTCTTTTTGACCATGTCGTAGCTCAGTCGATTAAGGCAGCGTCTGGGATGCTCTCGGACTCAGGTTCGAATCCTCGTCACGGCCCTTGTGGATTTGTTCTCCCTCGTGGGAACGTTATCTTGTTATCTTGAGGTTATCTTAAGATGATTTCGGGGCTTTAGTGTCCCCGCGGCCCAGTCCTCGACCAGGCCTCCACTCCCAGGAAGCAGCCCGTGACAGCTGGCTAACACCCAGGTACCTATTTTACTGCTAAGTAACAGGGGTATAGGGTGAAAGAAACTCTGCCCATTGTTTTTCGTCGGCGCCCGGGATCGAACTCGGGACCACAGGATCACGCGTGCAGCGTTCTGTCCGCTCAGCCACCGGACTGAGGAAGCCACTGCTGAAGATATCTGTCCAGTGTGTGGCGGGCAGAACTGAGCTCATGTTAACTCCTTGTCATTCTTCTCTTATCAGGGAGCCGGTCGGCCGAGCGGACAG
>NW_025568579.1:15000-22500 GCF_020424385.1 Procambarus clarkii | reverse complement strand
CCAGATGTGAGTCCTGTGAATTTTTATGTATAGTTTATATATTAGAACAAACCCATTTTGAATACACAGTATGTTACAATTGACGAACGCGTCTGGGGAGGCCGGCCGCTGCTTTAACCAGCCTAGTGTGAGGCCGGATTGATGTATTTACTGTAACCTTCTCTTGCCATACCAGACCCTCTAAATACACCTTTATTACATCACCTGAACTTACCTGGATGGTTAAAAGGGGCACGATGGTTAAGGCCGCGGCGGCAGCTCACTGACCAGCTAGCAAGTGTACGCTATTCCTCAACAGATAACTACGGGATCGCCATAGCCCGTGCTACTTGGGAGCTTTTTGTTCCGGGTAGCAAATTTTAAACAACAATCCTCAACATAATATTCTGGGTTAAGATAAACTATCTATATATTGGGTACACGGAGAAGTGGGGATAAACTATCTATATATTGGGTACACGGAGAAGTGGGGATAAACTATCTATATATTGGGTACACGGAGAAGTGGGGATAAACTATCTATATATTGGGTACACGGAGAAGTGGGGATAAACTATCTATATATTGGGTACACGGAGAAGTGGGGATAAACTATCTACATATTGGGTACACGGAGAAGTGGGGATAAACTATCTATATATTGGGTACACGGAGAAGTGGGGATAAACTATCTATATATTGGGTACACGGAGAAGTGGGGATAAACTATCTACATATTGGGTACACGGAGAAGTGGGGATAAACTATCTATATATTGGGTACACGGAGAAGTGGGGATAAACTATCTATATATTGGGTACACGGAGAAGTGGGGATAAACTATCTATATATTGGGTACACGGAGAAGTGGGGATAAACTATCTATATATTGGGTACACGGAGAAGTGGGGATAAACTATCTATATATTGGGTACGCGGAGAAGTGGGGATAAACTATCTATATATTGGGTACACGGAGAAGTGGGGATAAACTATCTATATATTGGGTACGCGGAGAAGTGGGGATAAACTATCTACATATTGGGTACACATATTCACACGTCCTCTGTGAATATGTGACTATGAGTCACAAGAATAGGTGTCTCATCTTCAGAGGTCCACGGTTGCTCCAACACCCTCCCAGCGAGCATAAGGAATATTGCCGGAACAACAGTGGACATCTTCAAGAGGAAACTAGATAGTTTCCTCCAAGGAAAGTGCCGGTCCAACCAGGCTGTGGTGGGTATGTGGGCCTGCGGGCCGCTCCAAGCAACAGCCTGGTGGACCAAACTCTCACAAGTCAAGCCTGGCCTCGGGCCGGGCTTGGGGAGTAGAAGAACTCCCAGAACCCCATCAACCAGGTGACTCACCTTGTGGGTAGTCATCGTGTAATATGAAACGTACGTGACTGGTCAGTTGTTCAGCCGAGCCAGCAACGCGATTGGCTAAACGATCAGATGAACAATGTTACCTTCCCTGGAGAAGGCCTGGTCGAGGACCGGGCCGCGGGGACGCTAAGCCCCGATACCATCACAAGGTAAGCTTACCTCTGATTGACCTGACAAATAGGCACTATTGACCTCCCGGGGGAGGGGGCGGGGTAGGGTTCGTCTTACAGAGTTCTTAAGAGCCTTCTTAACACGGTCACTTAAGAAAAAGACATACGAGGCGCTTCTTGTAAGAACGGCAAGAACGGCAAGTTTGTGACCTGTGAGCTATCGCCCCCCCCCGGGTGGTGAAGGTGGGGGACCCCCCCCCCCCCCCCGGGAGGTGAGGGTGGGAGACGGTTTAATTAACGTGAGTGTCTGGCGTTCATAGCGCCTCGTGTCAACGCTAGCAGTTCAACAGTCAACACACTTCTCACCCTTGTGCCACACTCTCAGTACACAACACCCACGGAGTACACTGCCCCACAACACCCACGGAGTACACTGCCCCACAACACCCACTGAGTACACTGCCCCACAACACCCACTGAGTACACTGCCCCACAACACCCACGGAGTACACTGCCCCACAACACCCACTGAGTACACTGCCCCACAACACCCACTGAGTACACTGCCCCACAACACCCACTGAGTACACTGCCCCACAACACCCACTGAGTACACTGCCCCACAACACCCACTGAGTACACTGCCCCACAACACCCACTGAGTACACTGCCCCACAACACCCACTGAGTACACTGCCCCACAACACCCACGGAGTACACTGCCCCACAACACCCACTGAGTACACTGCCCCACAACACCCACGGAGTACACTGCCCCACAACACCCACTGAGTACACTGCCCCACAACACCCACTGAGTACACTGCCCCACAACACCCACGGAGTACACTGCCTCACAACACCCACGGAGTACACTGCCTCACAACCCCCACTGAGTACACTGCCTCACAACACCCACTGAGTACACTGCCTCACAACACCCACTGAGTACACTGCCTCACAACACCCACTGAGTACACTGCCTCACAACACCCACGGAGTACACTGCCTCACAACCCCCACTGAGTACACTGCCTCACAACACCCACTGAGTACACTGCCTCACAACACCCACTGAGTACACTGCCCCACAACACCCACGGAGTACACTGCCTCACAACACCCACTGAGTACACTGCCTCACAACACCCACTGAGTACACTGCCCCACAACACCCACGGAGTACACTGCCTCACAACACCCACTGAGTACACGGCCTCACAACACCCACTGAGTACACGGCCTCACAACACCCACGGAGTACACTGCCTCACAACACCCACTGAGTACAATGACTACACCTCAGTACATCTTATACTGATGCAACAATTCTGGATCAGAGGAACATCATACAATGAACCCATTTCTGGGTCCCATGGGATACCGGTCATAGACCCGGTAACCGATCTAACACCCCCCCCCCCCATGGTCTCTACCACTCTACACCAGGAGCTGTCACCCTAGACCACGGTCTCCCTATCACCCTACCAAAAGGGGCAAAGGAGGAGGAGGAGAAGAACAAGAGGCCCTGAGCCCTTCTCCTCAGTGAAAAGAGGAAAGGACGTTGGTCGTAAGAGTCCATTGGGAGTGGGGGGGGGGGGGGGTTGACGTTGGTCGTAAAGTCCGGGAGGTGAGGAGTCAGGGGGGACCTAGGGGGCAGGTGGGCCGCCTGCACAAACAAGCACCCTGCCACGGAGACACATCTTTAAGCACTAAATAATGTGCCGCTCACTCGTGATAGCGCGCCGTCAACCCCGGGGTGACGCTCCACCTGAAGCTGTGACCCGCCTGAGTGTGGAGCGGCTGGGCTTGTTGATGTGGGCGTGTGGAGTGGCTGGGCTTGTTGATGTGGGTGTGTGGAGTGGCTGGGCTTGTTGATGTGGGTGTGTGGAGTGGCTGGGGTTGTTGATGTGGGCGTGTGGAGTGGCTGGGGTTGTTGATGTGGGCGTGTGGAGTGGCTGGGGTTGTTGATGTGGGTGTGTGGAGTGGGACCAAGCTTGAGTGAGTCAATTAGATGCCCACAAACTGTATTAAAAATACATTGTGAGCCACAGCCAGTCCTTATGTTGTGGTTATGGGTGGAACAATACGGTGGATAGTGCGCCTTGGTGCGCCCCTCTTGTAAACATATGTGGCCTGGGGCCAGGCAGCTTTGGTGAAAGTTTTATCAGAATTGTAGCTTGTAGCAGCGACCTGCAGCAGCGACCTGCAGCAGCGACCTGCAGCAGGGACCTGTAGCAGCGACCTGCAGCAGCGACCTGTAGCAGCGACCTGCAGCAGGGACCTGTAGCAGGGACCTGCAGTAGGGACCATATCTCCACCACCACTACACCCCGGCTGGTCCACCATTCCCTGCACGAATGGGTCCAAAAATGCCCCCTGAAAGCATACGTATTGTTGCAGTCCTAACGTGCATTCACTGAGGATGCTGGAAGCACCTCTGGTTGGATTCTTGAGGTCGCTCAGCGTCACTGAAACACCGCTCTGGGACACCTGGCAGGTACACATGTATCATACACCTACCTTGTGTGTGTGTGTGTGTCCGAGTATCCTCGCTGATACACACCCCGCACCTGGCCTGGCTCCGGACCTTACCTGAGGAGATAAACATTAAACATCAGTAAACATCCATGTTGCCGCCATGTTTATCAAGACTGAGCACCGAGAACAAGGTATGCCCAGCATATGTAAACATATAATACAACGATGAAAAGTAACTAGGAGGCACCACACCCCAGAGTAACTGGCACCACACCCCAGAGTAACTGGCACCACACACCCCAGAGTAACTGGCACCACACCCCAGAGTAACTGGCACCACACACCCCAGAGTAACTGGCACCACACCCCAGAATAACTGGCACCACACCCCAGAATAACTGGCACCACACACCCCAGAGTAACTGGCACCACACCCCACACTAACTGGCACCACACCCCACACTAACTGGCACCACACCCCACACTAACTGGCACCACACCCTCTATTCATCTAACCGTACCTGGTTGATGGGGTTCTGGGAGTTCTTCTACTCCCTACTGACTTGCGAGAACTTGGTCCACCAGGCTGTTGGACCTACACCAGCGTCCATCACCCTGATGCTACCCCATCCCTGCCTAGATACACTAATACACTGCTGTATCAATGACAAAATCAGTAGGCGCCATTAGGGCGTGTGCTCCGGAATACCCGGTGAGCGGATTCCAACCCTCCATACACTTCATACTAATTTTCTCAATAATAGAAATTATAATAATAATAATAATGAAAACTATTACCACTACTACTTCTCCTCCTTCTTCAGCGCCTCCTTCTCCCTCTCTTCTTCCTCTCCTCCTCCTCCTCCTGGAGGGTGCCGGCGGTACACAAGACGAGGCTCAGGATCGATGAAGGTGTTCCGTAGATGCCAAGCTTCTTAGTGCTTGAGTACACTGCCCCTCCCCCCCCCAGGGTGTTGCTCTTACTCCCCCCCCCACCCAACCACTTGGGGTGGACGGTAGAAGCGACGGTCTCGCTTCATGCAGGTCGGCGTTCAATCCCCGACCGTCCACAAATGGATGGGCACCATTCCTTCCCCCCCGTCCCATCCCAAATCCTTATCCTGACCCTTTCCCAGTGCTATATAGTCGTGTTGGCTTGGCGCTTTCTCCCCTGATAATTCCCTTACTCCCCCCCCCCAGGAGTAACCAGACGACACTACGAAACTCTACGGTGGGCACTATCACAATTTCGTTTACTTCTGATGTTTGATTTTGCTCTGTCTCTCTATCTCTATCTCTCTCTCTCAAATGGATAGAGACAAATGGAGTCAGAGTTTCTTTCACCCTGATGCCCCTGTTACCTAGAGGTAAATAGGTACCTGGGAGTTAGACAGCTGCTACGGGCTGCTTCCTGTGTGTGTGTGTGTGTGTGTGTGTGTGTGTGTGTGTGTGTGTGTGTGTGTGTGTGTGTGTGTGTGTTAGTAGTTATTAACAGTTGCTTGATTGACAGTTGAGAGGCGGGCCGAGAGAGCAGGGCTCAACCCCCACAAGCACTACTAGGTGAATACACACATCCCCCTTGACAGCTTATAAGGTGCTAATGTCCGTGACTAACATAAAATATAGGAACTAGCAACGTCTAACCTCCCGCCAAACACACACCGAAACTACGACGTTGGTACAACGTTCGAACAAATTTTAACACCTAACCAGTTATAACAACCAATATAGCAAGTTGTAACAACGTTCTAATACGTCATAAACACGTTAAGCCAAGAAGTAACAACTTTATTACAAGTTGTAACAGCTAGCTGTCCTCCTTGAGACAGGGAGAAGACAGGTTGGAAGAGGGACTCTTTGTTTTGGAGAGAGATTGTGTCCTGCAAGTCCGTCAGTCAGCCTGACAGACAACAGCCAGCCAGCGAACCAACGAACCAGCCAGCCAGCCAGGGAACCAACCAGCCAGCCAGCCAGCCAGCCAGCCAGCCAGCCAGCCAGCCAGCAGTCTGCCAACCTCCCAGCCACCATGTCGCCCCAGCGACTGAAATGCTTCCACAAACTGCCTACAAACTTCTGGGATTTAGGGACGGTCAAAATATTGGCCGGTGGAGCCTCTACAGAAAAGATGGGGGGGGAGGGGTGTGGAAGATGGGGGGAGGGGAGTGGAGGATGGGGGGAGGGGAGTGGAGGATGGGGGAGGTTATCTTGAAATGATACCTGGTGCCACCACCACCACCCACCTGGTGCCACCACCACCACCACCCACCTGGTGCCACCACCACCACCACCCACCTGGTGCCACCACCACCACCACCACCCACCTGGTGCCACCACCACCACCCACCTGGTGCCACCACCACCACCCACCTGGTGCCACCACCACCACCCACCTGGTGCCACCACCACCACCCACCTGGTGCCACCACCACCACCCACCTGGTGCCACCACTGCCACGGACGGCACCAAACAGTTACCATCAATAGCATAAAACCAATAACCCCCCCCCCCCCCCCCCCACGGGAGAACACGGTGCCGCCATAAACAACGGCGCCGCGGCCGTTAACCTTCCGCTAACAAAATTCATAACGCAGTATTTACGGCCAGCCCAAAGTTAGCGTTGAGGTCCAGCGGGGTAATAACGGAGGAGTATTGAACTAGAGGCGGGAGAGACGGCCTTGTTTCCCATCTATCCCTTCCCCCTACCCCCCTACCCCCCTACCTCCTCCATCCCCCTCACCATCTCTTCCCCTCTCCCCCATCCCCCCACTCCCCCACTGGAGGGACGAGGCCTAACTGAGTGGACACCCACACACTCATAAAGCAACTTCGACTGCAGGGATCCCAGGGAAGAACCTCAAAGGGTCCCATGGACCACGTATTGTCCTGTTCTCTTGGCAAAATAAGAATCAGTTATGAGTGTGTTGAACTGAATGTCTTCTTCTGTCAACAACCGTGGACATCTTCAAGAGAAAACTGGACTGTTTTCTAAGATAAGTTCCGGATCAGCCGGGCTGTGGTGGGTATGTGGCTCCAAGTAGGTGGCTCCAAGCAACAGCCTGGTGGACCAAACTCTCACAAGTCAAGCCTGGCCTTGGGGAGTAGAAGAACTCCCAGAACCCCATCAACCAGGTATCAAGCAGGTACCATTTGTTACATGAGGTTTTAAGTGAGAATAACAATACCTGGTTGATTGGGGGTTCTGGGAGTTCTACTCCCCAAGCCCGGGCTTGACTTGTGAGGGTTTGGTCCACTAGGCTGTTGCTTGCAGCGGCCCGCAGGCCCACATACCCACCACAGCCTGGTTGGTCCGGCACTCCTTGGATGAAACTATCTAGTTTCATCTTGAAGATGTCCACGGTTGTTCCGGCAATATTTCTTATGCTCTCTGGGAGGATGTTGCACAACCGCGGACCTCTGATGTTTATACAGTGTTCTCTGATTGTGCCTATGGCACCTCTGCTCTTCACTGGTTCTATCCTGCATTTTCTTCCATATCGTTCACTCCAGTACGTTGTTATTTTACTGTGTAGATTTGGGACCT
>NW_025568579.1:0-10000 GCF_020424385.1 Procambarus clarkii | reverse complement strand
TTTGGGTTTCCTGTCTATATCGTATAGAACCTATATCGTATAGAACCTATATCGTATAGAACCTATATCGTATAGAACCTATATCCTATAGAACCTATATCGTATAGAACCTATATCCAAGTGGAGAAATCCAGGTTCTAGAGTAGAGAGAAGGCGGAGGGTGAGGTAGGAGGAGTAGAAGAGACCCTTGAAAGGGTTTAAGGGGGCAGGAGGAAGGGCTGAGTAGATACCCCAGAAGAAGAGGGCGGGGGGGGGGGGAAGAGGGAGGGGCAAGAGCTCCTTGAGTGGAGGAGGAGGTGGAGAGTCTAGACAGAAGCGCCCGTCAAGAGTTACCCAGACAGAGCCGAGCGTCGACGCCCTCTAACACAATTATCAAGAGTTGTCTCTAACAATTAGCAGCGAGCGTGGGACTAAAAGAGGCGCCGGGCAAGAGCCATTAGCTAATACGGCCTCGCGTCAAAGTCAGACAAATATTTGAGGACAACTCGGGCCCTAGGACGGGGGATGAAGAGGAGTTTTAGATTCTGATCTGGTTGATCTGAGTGCCAGGAGGCTGAGTCTGGCCCATCAGAGTGCCAGGAGGCTGCGTCTAGCCCATCAGAGTGCCATCACCACTAACTGCGCCTCGCCAACGCGGCGGAAGCGGTTGGGAGCAACGAGTTGTGGTGATTAATATAAGGAGAGAGTGACGGCCGGCGGTGATGGATCATACCCGCCATAAATCTGCCAGGGTTCCTTTCCCGCTCTGGTGAGTGTTCCTGCCAACCTGTGGGTGGTGGCAGGGTGGTGGTGGTGGCAGGGGGGTGGTGGCAGGGTGGTGGTGGCAGGGGGTGGTGGCAGGGTGTGGGGTGGCAGGGGGTGGTGGTGGAGGTGGCAGGGTGGTGGTGGTGGTGGCAGGGTGGTGGTGGTGGTGGTGGCAGGGGTGGTGGTGGTGGTGGCAGGGTGGTGGTGGTGGCAGGGGTGGTGGTGGCAGGGTGGTGGTGGCAGGGGGTGGTGGTGGTGGTGGCAGGGTGGTGGTGGTGGTGGCAGGGGGTGGTGGCAGGGTGGTGGTGGCAGGGGGGTGTGTGGAGGTGGCAGGGTGGTGGTGGTGGTGGCAGGGTGGTGGTGGTGGTGGCAGGGTGATGGTGGCAGGGTGGTGGTGGTGGCAGGGTGGTGGTGGTGGCAGGGTGGTGGTGGCAGGGGGTGGTGGTGGCAGGGTGGTGGTGGTGGTGGCAGGGTGGTGGTGGTGGTGGCAGGGTGGTGGTGGTGGTGGCAGGGTGGTGGTGGTGGTGGCAGGGTGATGGTGGCAGGGTGGTGGTGGCAGGGGGTGGTGGTGGTGGTGGCAGGGGGTGGTGGTGGTGGTGGTGGCAGGGGGTGGTGGTGGTGGTGGCAGGAGGTGGTAGTGGCAAGGGGTGATGGTGGCACCTAGCAGTAAATAGGTACCTGGGAGTTAGTCAGCTGTCACGGGCTACTTCCTGGGGGTGGAGGCCTAGTCGAGAACCGGGCCGCGGGGACACTAAGTCCCGAAATCATCTCAAGATAACCTCAAGATAATCTACCAGTTAATACCGGGTGAAAAAGTACTTTGGCCAATGACTTTGTGTGTGTATTCACCTAGTTGTACTTGCGGGCGTTGAGCTCTGGCTCTTTGGTCCCGCCTCTCAGCTGTCAATCAATCAATATTTTGTTTCTACGTCTCCCCCCCCAGGAAATAGCCCGTAGCAGCTGTCTAACTCCCAGACAGTTAGACAGCTTCTAACTGTCAACTCGATCCCCTGACAGTAGGATTACGAATTCCAAGCACTGACCACTCAGCCACCAGGGCCACCTTCAGGTGTGTGTGTGAGTGAGAGTGAGAGTACGAGAGAGAGAGAGAGTACGAGAGAGAGAGAGAGAGAGAGAGAGAGAGAGAGAGAGAGAGAGGAGAGAGAGAGAGAGAGAGAGAGAGAGGAGAGAGAGAGAGAGAGAGAGAGAGAGGAGAGAGAGAGAGAGAGGGGGGGGGGGCGGCATATCTGGGACACAGGAAGTACGAGATAAGAGGTGTAGACAATAGTATGAAGGAAACTGCTTCTGGGAGGAAATGAGGTTCTGAAGGGAGGAAGAGTGTGGCGGCAGGGAGGAGGAGGCAGGGGGGAGAGGAGGCAGGGGGAGAAGGGAGGCAGGGGGAGAGGAGCAGGGGGAGAAGGGAGGCAGGGGAGAGGAGGCAGGGGGAGAAGGGAGGCAGGGGGAGAGGAGGCAGGGGGAAGAAGGGAGGCAGGGGGAGAGGAGGCAGGGGGAGAAGGGAGGCAGGGGGAGAGGAGGCAGGGGGAGAGGAGGCAGGGGGAGAAGGGAGGCAGGGGGAGAGGAGGCAGGGGGAGAGGAGGGAGGGGGGAGAGGAGGGAGGGGGGAGAGGAAGGGAGGAAAGAAGGGGGTCAAGCTAGGATGGGAGAGGAAGGAGGGAATAGAGGACATGAAAGACGAAGGGATCCTCGTGGCTGTGGCATAGAAAAGGACCAGACAGAGGAAAGAGAGGCATAGAGCAAAGGTACTGTATTCCAGGAGAGGGTGCTGGCAGTTCATCTCTGCGTGCACCTGTCCTGTTTCTGATATACGTAAATAACCATCCAGAGGGTGTAGACTCATTCCTCTCGATGTCTGCGGCAGATGACGCCAAAATTATGAGAAAAGTTAATGCAGAGGAGGACAGCATGAGGCTTCAAGATGCCCTGGACAAACTGAAGGAATGGTCCAACAAATGGCTATTAGAGTTTAACTCTAGCAAATGTAACGAAGATACTTGTAGGGAGCAGGAGGCCAGACACAAGGTACCATTTGGGAGATGAAATTCTTCAAGAATCATGGAAAAAGATCTGGGGGTTGATATCACGCCAGACCAATCTCCGAAGCCCATTTTAAGAGGATAACAGCAGCAGCATATGCTAGGTTGACCATCATAGGAACGGCCTTTAGAAACGTGTGTATGAAATCATGCTAAATATTGTATACCACATATGTCAGACCAATCCTGGAGTATGCAGCTCCAGCATGGAGTCCGTATCTAGTCATGCACAAGACTATATTGGAGAAGGTTCAAAGGAATGCCCAAGCTGAGGAGGTATGAGCTGCAAGGAGAGACAACGTGAACTAAACCTCACGTCACTGGAAGACAGAAGAGTTAGGGGAGACATGATCACCACATACAAAACTTTCTGGGGAATTGATAGGGTAGATAAAGACAGTTTACTTAATACAAGGGGCACACGCACAAGGAGACACAGGTAGAAACTGAGTACCCAAATGAGCCACAGAGATATTAGAAAGAACATTTCTAGTGTGAGAGTTTAAGAAATAAAATGCATTAGGCAGTGATGTGGTGGAGGCTGACTCCATATACAGTTTCAAATGTAGATATGATAGAGCCCAGTAGGCTCAGGAACCTGTACACCAGTTAATTACCGGTTGAGAGGCGGGACCCAAGAGCCGAAGCTCAACCCCCGCAAGAGCACATGTGGGTGAGTACGCCCCCGAGCGCAGCCGTCACCCAAGAGAGTGACGGGAGAGAGTGACGGGAGAGAGTGGCGGGAGAGAGTGACGGGAGAGTGTGACGGGAGAGTATGACGGGAGAGTGACGGGAGAGAGTGACGGGAGAGAGTGACGGGAGAGAGTGACGGGAGAGAGTGACGGGAGAGAGTGGCGGGAGAGAGTGACGGGAGAGTGACGGGAGAGAGTGACGGGAGAGAGTGACGGGAGAGAGTGGCGGGAGAGAGTGGCGGGAGAGAGTGACGGGAGAGAGTGGCGGGGAGAGAGTGACGGGAGAGTGACGGGAGAGAGTGACGGGAGAGTGGACGGGAGAGAGTGACGGGAGAGTGACGGGAGAGAGTGACGGGAGAGTGACGGGAGAGAGTGACGGGAGAGAGTGGGGGAGAGAGTGACGGGAGTGACGGGAGAGTGACGGAGAGAGTGACGGGAGAGAGTGGCGGGAGAGAGTGGCGGGAGAGAGTGACGGGAGAGAGTGACGGGAGAGAGTGACGGGAGAGAGTGGCGGGAGAGAGTGACGGGAGAGTGACGGGAGAGAGTGACGGGAGAGAGTGGCGGGAGAGAGTGGCGGGAGAGAGTGACGGGAGAGAGTGGCGGGAGAGTGTGACGGGAGAGTGACGGGAGAGAGTGACGGGAGAGAGTGGCGGGAGAGAGTGACGGGAGAGTGACGGGAGAGAGTGACGGGAGAGTGACGGGAGAGAGTGACGGGAGAGAGTGGCGGGAGAGAGTGACGGGGGAGAGTGACGGGAGAGAGTGACGGGAGAGAGTGACGGGAGAGTGGCGGGAGAAAGTGCTGGAGGATACAAGCATCCTTCACCTGGTCTCGGGCCCTTAATCCTCCCATTATCATTAAAGCAAAAACCCATACGGCCACTAACATGCAAGACTACATCACTCACAGCCTGATGGGTTATGGGGTCACCCATCCAAAAGCCGGAGGACCAGTTCATCCTCCCCAATACGGGCGGTGAACTCCCCAGGCTCGCCCATGCCAGGTTAACCCATCATACATATACCTGAAGCATACCACATGGAGTATACCTGGAGTATAGCTGAAGTATACTTATAGTACACTTGTCAGAGTATACTTAGAGGACCCCTTGTGCCGGAGCGAGTCTAACTGCCTCCTAAACACGTCTAGTACTGTACAGGTACTGAACAGGTACTGTACGGGTACCGTGACTTGTGGTGTGCGTACAGTGGCCTCTCTCAACCAAACATACAATCACGTAAACAACATAGTTCCCACTCGGTTAAGCGGTCCACTAATACCAGAAACCTTCTCTACATCACCAAACACAAGTGCCGAGCGGACAACTGTCTCAAGAAGCAGATATATATATATATATATATATATATATATATATAATATATATATATATATATATATATATATATATATATTATATATATGTAAAATAATAAAAATACAATCGTTTTCAAAATAATACACCTGCAAGTGGACAAGCGAAGAACCATTTGCATTATACATAATACAACGAGCACAGACATTACCATCATTCATTATGTATACTATACAGTTCCAAACCATTATCAATGCAACATCGTCGCCGGCATGAATACATGAGTTACACCAATAATTCGTAACCAAAATGTCATTCACAGTACACATCCAAAACGACGTCCCTTGCTAAAATGTGTGCATTACACGCAAATTACAATTCCACCACCTAAATCGCCGCCGTAAATCCCCCCCAATCAAAACGAACACAATAAATTAGGGGCAACAAATCCCAGGAATATTTTCCGTTCATAAATCAAGACGACAAAATTCATGGGATAAAGCCAGTCAACAAATCTTAAATCCAGGTTATAAATCCACAACATATGTCCCAGGATATCCATCCGGGTTGTGAAGGGGGGGGGGGCTTCTGCCCCCCTCTGACCTGGAGGAAGAGGAGGAGGGGCCAGGACTGGTCGAGGATACAGCAGCAGAGTCAATATTAACTCGTCAAGAGCAGATTACATATCTGGTCAAAGGTGGCGATGGCGGGCCGGGCACACGCGCAGGATCTGATCGGGCGGTTGGGATCGGGTGATTGGGATCGGGTGATTGGGATCGGGTGATTGGGATCGGGCGACTGGGATCGGGCGACTGGGATCAGGCGACTGGGATCAGGCGACTGGGATCGGGCGACTGGGATCGGGCGACTGGAATCGGGCGACTGGGATCGAGTGACTGGGATCGGACGACTGGGATAGGGCAGCTGGGATCGGTATCGGGCGGCCGTGGCGTGCGGGCGGGGTTGCTCAGGTGAACTCGGACAGACGGGCGCAGCGCGAGGGCGTCGAAATACACACCTACATTAGAAATAATTTGAATAAATCCACAAGAGCCGTGATGAGGGTTCGAACTTACGTCCGGGATGATCCCAGACGCGCCTTAAGTCGATTGCGCCACGACATGGTTAAAAGAATTGCAACCGGGAGTGCAACTGCCCCCCCCCCACACGGATCCTGCAGCCTCTCCGAGACACAAACCAGGGTTTTACACTATTCCCCCCATGCACCCGGGTTCTACCAACAAGCTGTTCTTCATAGAGAACCTCTTCGCCTTTACTTCAATACACAGAAATAATTTGTGTCAGAGTAGTTAACAGGTGGAAGGCATTACCCTGGAAACACAAACCGAAACTGTCTCTATTTTCCGCTTGTTACAACTTGTAATAAAGTTGTTACATCTTGGCTTAACGTGTTTATGACGTATTAGAACGTTGTTACAACTTGATATATTGGTTGTTATAACTGGTTAGGAGGGGTTAAACCTTGTTCGAACGTTGTACCAATGTCGTAGTTTCGGTGTGTGTTTGGTGGGTAGGCAGTGATGTGGTGGAGGCTGACTCCATACACAGTTCCAAGTGTAGATACGATAGAGCCCAATAGGCTCAGGAACCTGTACACCAGGTGATAGCATTCTCTCTCAGCATACCTATTGCAATTCCACTTTTCAGTGGAGGTATTTTGCATATTTCACGGTTTTATTTTGTTTATTTTTTCATGGTTTTATTTTCAAAATAAAATTCGAATTTTATTTTGACTCCGGGCTCTTTTCGTTAGAAAATTAAAAAACCTTCTGACTACTTCGCGAGTAATTCCTCTTGGAGCGCATTTTGCGCCCAATAACACCATGGCGCCTGACAGCTGGGTGGACAGCGCTTCGGATTCGTAGTTCCGAGGTTCCGGGTTCGATCCCCGGTGGAGGCAGTTACTTATAAACTGCAAGCTAATTATTCATAACTCTCCCAAATAAGCTCGGCTAAATAGTAGATTTTGGTATTCACTTAATAAGAGTCCAAAAAAAAATAAACTTAAAAAATCAAAGAGTGACCTAGGTCTAAGGCCTAGGTGACCTCGGTGCCCCGAGAGGCTAGGCCTACCGGCACTAGTAGCCTACTGGTGGTGGCTGTGTTTGTGGTGTATAAAGCTCTATCAACATGTCTGGTCTGATAAGTTACTTCGCTATTTTTTTAAGTTTAAAATGGATTGATTTGATAAATAATATTACAACCAATTAAACACTTTATGAATATTAATGCTACTGACGGACAGACGCTGATTTATATTGCTTGTAATGGAATAAGAAACGAGAACCAATAAAAGTTATATGATAGAGAAAATTGGCAGTCAGTACATCAGGCAACCGACGGTAGGAGAGGCGGGGTCCAGGAGCTAAGTAACGCCGGCCACACGCCCACCCCATCAACACAACAAAAGCACAAAAGCTCTCAGAGTGAAGAAGCAAAAAGCCACAAATAATTTTTGAATCTCCCAGCCTAAAGTGCAGTTGGAGAAGTCAGGTGAGGTCAGGCAAGGTCAGGCGAGGTCAGACGAAGTCAGGCAAGGTCAGACGACGTCAGGCAAGGTCAGACGAAGTCAGGAAAGGTCAGGCGAGGTCAGACGAAGTCAGGCAAGGTCAGACGAATTCAGGCAAGGTCAGGCAGGGTCAATCCTGCAATCACAGACGGTCATCTGTGGCAGGATCAGCACACACCTGGTACTCAACACACCATGCTGCTGACTGTCACCTTCAGGGTCGAAGGATTCACCTATCCACGTCCCTCTCACCCCCCACCGCACTACCAAGCTCCTCCTCCACCGAGCCCAGAGGGACCAAAAGAGTCCCTCATCTGATTCCATTACGTAAAAAGCAGTCTCATGTCAAGGCGGATTACCTATCTCGCCTCACAAGCTTCCCGTGAGGCCAGGCAGGTCTCAGGAAGGAACTAGTTGACCCGAGAAAGCCATTAGTTGACCTAAGCAACCCGCAGGCTGACCCCCAGGCACCGGTGAAACCTTAAGTCAAGCCCAGCTCCCGCCCTAACCTCTCACGTACACCAAGAAGCAACAAATCCTTGTACTGGAATAACTCACATACGTGTAAATACACAGAAATGATTACTAGAAGCTAAAAGCTAGCTTTGTAAGGAAAGGGAATGTGTAAACATTATTTTGTAAGAAAAAGAGTACGTGAAAGCATTTTTTTTCTAAGATGGCAAGACTTGGCTTTGGCTTGTGGGATGGAAAAGTTTGAACAAATGCTGTTGGACACTTTTGAAAGTGGCGGCAAGACCAAAGTGGTGCGCATGTGCGGAGGGAACATTAGCAGACTCCAGCAGTACCAGCAGGAATTTGGAATAAACAATGTACTCTGTATTAGAGAAACTCTCCCTTCAACATTCCCTAGTTAAATATATTGAGTAGAAAAAAAATAGTATTAAATGTTGAAATCCAGCATCAAGCTAATATACACAGACAGGAGCGATTATTATAAATTTTTGTCACAATATAGGAACGGCGGGAGGGAGAGACCAGGGGCCAGATTCACGAAAGTACTTACGAACCTGTACATCTTTTCTCAATCTTTGGCGGCTTTGTTTCCAATTATTAAACAGTTAATGAGCTCCGAAGCACCAGGAGGCTGTTTATAACAATAACAACAGTTGATTGGCAAGTTTTCATGCTTGCAAACTGCTTAATAAATGTAACCAAAGCCGTCAAAGATTGAGGAAAGATGTGCACGTTCGTAAGTACTTGCGTAAGTGCTTTCGTGAATCTGGCCCCAGACCGTCAGCCACCGGGGAGGTATGAGCAAGAGAAGACACTATTTTGCTCACATTGTGCGGACGTGCAATGACCACCATTCCACAGGATGGAGTGACGGCCTTCGATCTTGAGGTTATCTTGAGATGACCAAGATGACCTATAGCCATTATATTCACAAGTGTTCCATGTTGTGGTTAGTGTAACATAGCACACGAGGATGGAGTAAACATAGATAGTGTTTCACAGATAGTGATGCACAGATAGTGTTTCACAGATAGTGATGCACAGATAGTGATCACTGGCTATTACCGCCCCATTAATTATGGGTTGTTAACCAGGCATGCCTAGATTGATGTGTCAAGTGACTAATCAGGGTACATTCTACAGTATCACGGGGTGATGTCAGTAAGGGTGATGTCCTAATGCTAAATACCAGGACACGTTGATTCATGGACAGTTGATTCAGTCATTTTACACTGATGCTACCGTCACTAATTAATGCTTGTCTGGGCGTTGTTCTGCCTATTTTATGAAGCTTGTGACTTGGTTCCGCAGTCGTGAGAGTGTTCCTGTTACCTGGTTGATACCTGGTTGATGGGGGTACCTGTACCCTGACTCCTGTTATCCTGTGGCTCCGGTGGAGTCATTCTCTGTACTCATACCCCCTTGTGCCTATTTTACACATATCATATTATTGAAGTTTGTAAGGAGTGTAGTTAACTCGTTAAATAATTCAAAATCAGGACAAGAAAAATAACAGCGGCAGCAGTAGAGGCAAGCACAGCAGCTACAGCAGCAGTAGAGGCAAACACAGCAGCTACAGCAGCAGTAGAGGCAAGCACAGCAGCTACAGCAGCAGTAGAGGCAAGCACAGCAGCTACAGCAGCAGTAGAGGCAAGCACAGCAGCTACAGCAGCAGTAGAGGCAAGCACAGCAGCTACAGCAGCAGTAGAGGCAAGCACAGCAGCTACAGGAGCAGTAGAGGCAAGCACAGCAGCTACAGCAGCAGTAGAGGCAAGCACAGCAGCAGCTACAGTAGCAGTAGAGGCAAGCACAGCAACAGCAGCTTCAGCAGCTTCAGCAGCAGGCACATCAGCTGGGAGGTGGCAAGGCGGGCTTAGGTGTCCCTCAGGTCGAGCTCAGGCAAATATTAGAAAGATTGTATTGTTGTTTTTGCTGTAAGGAGGAGAGTGTTGAGAGTGGGCGACGAGCACAGCTGCTGCAGGGTGCTGGGTCATCAGGGTAGAGTGCGTGTTTAAGGTGGGGCGGCCTGATGCTGCATGGGAGAGGGCGTGATGCTGCATGGGAGAGGGTATCATCAGCATGGGTGATGAGAGAGAGAGAGAGAGGAGAGAGAGGAGAGAGGAGAGTGAGAGAGAGAGAGAGAGAGAGAGAGAGAGAGAGAGAGAGAGAGAGAGAGAGAGAGAGAGAGAGAGAGAGA
>NW_025568578.1:0-16247 GCF_020424385.1 Procambarus clarkii | reverse complement strand
AGCTGAGTGGTGATTGATATTGTAAAATGTATAAGAGAAAAATAAAGCAATATTTTAGGTTGAAAACTGTTACACAGATGGAATGGGTAAGGTTGTTCATAGTGAACTTGTAGCAGAGTGGATAGTGTGTAATTGAGATGTGTTAGATCATCAAACTTTGACATTTCCCAAAATTATGGATTCAGTTTTGAGAACACATCATGGAAAAGATGAGGAAGAGGTTCAGAATTCACTGGGGAAAGCATCTGTGGAAGCAGGGATAGCTCGTAATAGTCAGTTTGCTTTATTTTCTTTTTAAGAAAGTATCAGACAGCTAGTCTTCTGTTACCCCCAATCCCCTCTCCCAGCCCATTTTTATTTATTGTTGATATTAGGGGCCAGAAATATAGCTTTGTGTCGAGTCAAATGGATAGTGACTAACCTTACACTCTTTTGTCTATTACATCTTCTGCTCCCAAATTTGCTTATGTTTATTGAACTTGTCTGTTGCTTCGATATTGTTTTTTCAGAAGCCAATAATTATTGTCATGTAGGTCTATGTAAAACAGTCAGACTTCTTTTTTATTATATTAGTTGTAGTCTACATATATTTTATTTTACTTTTATTTATTTGATTTACTGTACTGTGTTTATTGGAGTGCATTCTTTCCATCAATATAATCTTCCAGTCATACAAGGGGTGGGGGGAGGGGTTGTGTTCCAAGAACCACAGAAATATCCGCAGACAACCCGTTCTCGCAAATTCGTAAAGTCAATATTGACTTATTAACTACGTGCATAGGTGATATACTAAACATAATACTAAACATAACCTATACCTATTATAGGTTAGGTAATAATTGTAATTACGAAGCAATAAGATGCTTATCTTAACACTTTCGCGCTCTCGGCGCTCAAAAAACCAGCGTTGAATGTAATGAAACGCCATTTTCTGGGTGAGCCCCGGAGGCTCCCTGGAGCTTATCGGGCTAATGTATGTTATGTTAGACCGGGACATTAGCTAAGGAGTTCAGACCTACCAGGGACCAGCGCCAGAACCTGGCCCCTTCAGAGAGGTTTCAGGGAGCAATGGCCCTGGAAAACCCCATATGGTTGGGGGTTTTCCTTATCTGCCATCGACCGGGGTTAGGCACCCAGAAAGGTAGGCGTAACAAAACAAACCCCACATGGTAAGAAACTACAACAAAAACCGAACAGAGAGGTAGAAAACTCCCTACAATCCCAAGGAAACAAGCAAACAAGCAAACATCACACTTTACTGCCGCGCCGATCGTCCGCGCAGCCCTCCCCACCCCGGGAGGGGGAGGGGGGAGCCCCGGACCTACCGCGCCGGCTGCCAAGCTCCAGTTCGGAAGCTAAGCTTCAACCAACGCGAAAAAACCGCCGACCGGTGGGAGGGAGGGTTTCCAGGGAGCCTCCGGGGCTCACCCAGAAAATGGCGTTTCATTACATTCAACGCTGGTTTTCTGTGGGGAGCCCCTACGGCTCCCTGGAGCTTCATACCCAAAGAGAAGGAAAAGAAAGGGCTAACCCGGGAGGCGGCCGCCACAAACTCTGCAACGCAAAGCCAAGACAACCGGTCGCAAACCTGCGACCCAAGGCAACAAGAACGCCCAAGAACAGACGCACACATGGATGGGCGGCCAAAAACCTGTGCGACCCACAATTCCCTGCGCCCGAAATGAGCCCGAGACGTCACCAACACAGCAGCAATTGCTGCAAACGTCTGAACAGCACGGGCGCAAAGACAGACCGCAGTAAGAAGGAAAACACTGCGGACGACCCGGGAGACCCGAGCCCTGAAAACAGGGAACGAAGGAACCGGATCAACCACAGCGCATCCCCAGGCACGGTACGCCGGCAACAGCAAAAAGCACAACTGGACAACACAGGACGCACCCCCTGGCCAAACCAAACAAGTACCAATACCCCAAGAACCTCCAGAAAGCAGCCGTCTCGACCGTCGCCAGGACAGAGAAAGGCTGCACACCAATAAAGCTACCACCAGTACCAAAGAGGAGGAAACTGAAACCGAAGGGGCTACCACAAACTGAGGGGAAGAGAAGAAGGCACCCTGAACAAGGACCAGGATGGCTCAGGCGACTCATGAGCAGGCCGGAGGGGAAACAAAACGCGAGAAAACGTAATAAACGTCATACAGTCTCCAAGACGAAGCTCGCAGGTGGGACACCGTCAACAAAGCCACCTGAACACCATAGAGATGGCGATACCTGCGTCAAAATACCAGACGCGAAGAGCCAAAGAGAAGGCCGAACCAGTCACGGACAGGACCGATTCGGCCTGCTGAAAGAGGCGAAGCCTCAGGAAAAACGCCCCGGGTACGGACACCTATCAAGCAGCGTCTGAAAAGAAGGCCGGGCCGGCCACCGTGGAACCATAAGGACTGTTCTCGTGGGAATGGGCTGCAACCGAGCCAGAACCCGAAGCAACAGCTGGACCGGGAGAAGAGGTACAGGTACCCCCCACCTCGACCAGGCCTGCCGAAAGCCTCCACCGTGAAGTCCTCGCAGGTGGGAAGGGCGCCACAAAACGGGCGACGCCTAGACCACGCCGACCCGAAGACGTCCATGGCCAGGAGTCCATAAGCCCAACAGAGCCAACAAAACGAATCGGCGACGACTGGCCAACCCACGAAGAGGAATGAACCGAGACAGCTGTCCACCAGGACGCAGGACACACCCGGACACGAACCACACGGTTAACCAAACCCCCTGTGGTTCCGGCAAGAACCACCAGAGAACAGTCCAAACAGAGCTGAATGGTAGAGTACCTAGTGACCCAAACCCTCCGAAGCGCAAACCAGACAGCCATGAACACCTGAACCGGGCTGTGAGCCCGACGGACAGACAGACTCCATCAACCTCGGCCGACCTGGTGAGCACTGGTCACAAAGCCCCAGCCGAGAGACGACCCGTCCGTGAACACATCGAGCGAAGGCTCGGGGAGCTGCCAAGGCACGGAACCCCGAAAACCCCAAAGAGGAAGCTGGTGACGCAGCACCAACACCAGATCCCCAGAGGAACCCAAGGAATGCAATAGGCGGAAGTGGAGTCTCCGTAGGAACCAACCGACGCCGGAGCCAAACCCGACTCCGCGGGCAGACAAGCACGCCGAAGTGCAAACTCCCGCACAACCGCCCAAGCAACCGCTGGCAACCCGGGACCCCCTCCTGAACAGCCAAAGGCGGGACCACAGCCACAGTAACACTTCTGGAGGGAAGACAATGAGGGGCCCAAGAGCCTGAAACAAGGCCCAGGTCCGAACCCGGGACGGAAACAGAAGGTAAAACCTCCAGATCACCAGGAAACCAAACCCAGCGATCTGGAAAGAACCATCCCCTGGCGAGCAGACAAGCGGACTGACTGGGAGCCCACTCCAGCCAGTCGTCGAGGTAGGCCAGACACCGAATCTCAGACGCAGACAGGGCACTAAGATCCGGTAAAGATGCAAAGAGTATACAAAGTGCCCTTCACAAAATAGGGAATGCAATAAAAACAGCAAACCTGAAGCCCCACCACCAAAGCATTGTATGACAATCATATTAAAACATATGACATATGACAATCATTATATGACAATATGACAATTATAATCAAAGCATTATATGACAAAGTGCTGGGAAGAAGGGACACCACGAGAGTAGCTCTCATCCTGTAACTACACTTAGGTAAGTACACATAGGTAATTACCAACCGTGCTAGCCCCAGAAAAACTGGAGAGGAACGTGCCAAGAAGTGACCTGGAGGTCCAGGTCCACCATCCATGCACCCGGCCCTAACAGAATCCGAACAGGAGACAACAGTCCTCCGAGCAGGGCAGAGGATCCAGGGCGCAGACGGAAGTAGTCCAGAAGAACTGCAGACTGGAAAAGCTCATGACTGCAAAGAGCAGACGGAAAAAGCTCATGACTGCAAAGAGCAGACGGGAAGCCCAGAAGGATGGGGCGGATCGACCACGCCCCACGCACCCACGAAGAGGAAATGACGAAGCGCAGGGAAGAAGCCCACCCCGCCAGCTCTGAACCCCCCCCAAGGGGGAGAAGCCGTCCTCCGACGCCAGCAGAGGCCGGAAGACAACCCAAAGCGCCCACCAACAGCGGGACCAAGCGAGAGGCAACAGAGCAAGCTGCTCCCCCAGCGCCCAGTCAACAGAGAAGGGAACACAACCCCTTCAGAAAGAAAAAGTACACTACCGAAGTCATGAGGAGAGACTACGGGAATGAAACCACACTTCGCTGGAAGAGGAAGTGAGGGGAGACCTGATCACCACATACAAGATACCCAAGGGAATCGACAGGGTTGAGAAGGACAGGCTATGTAACACAAGGGGCACACGCACTAGGGGACACAGGTGGAAACTGAGTACCCAAAAGAGCCACAGATAGAATTAAAGTTTTTTTTTTTTTTTTTTTTTTTTTTTTTGTGTCAGAATGGGAACGGGAAAGCACTAAGAAGTAATGTGGCGACTCCTCACACAAGTAACGAGGCTGACCCCCATACAATGTCACATGTAGACATGACAGAGCCCAAGAGGCACAGGAACCGATACAGCATTCCACTTCACCTGATCTTTCAGGCATCCCTGTGTACAGGAATCGTAGCAGACGGGTGGAAACAGGCTAACATAGTTCCAATCTACAAAAGTGGCAGCAGGGAAGACCCCCTCAATTATAGACCTGTATCATTGACAAGTGTAATAGTGAAAGTATTGGAAAAGCTAATCAAAACTAAATGGGTAGAACACCTGGAGAGAAATGATATAATATCAGACAGACAGTATGGTTTTCGATCTGGAAGATCCTGTGTATCGAATTTACTCAGTTTCTATGATCGAGCCACAGAGATATTACAGGAAAGAGATGGTTGGGTTGACTGCATCTATCTGGACCTAAAAAAGGCTTTCGACAGAGTTCCACATAAGAGGTTGTTCTGGAAACTGGAAAATATTGGAGGGGTGACAGGTAAGCTTCTATCATGGATGAAAAATTTTCTGACTGATAGAAAAATGAGGGCAGTAATCAGAGGCAATGTATCAGAATGGAGAAATGTCACAAGTGGAGTACCACAGGGTTCAGTTCTTGCACCAGTGATGTTTATTGTGTACATAAATGATCTACCAGTTGGTATACAGAATTATATGAACATGTTTGCTGATGATGCTAAGATAATAGGAAGGATAAGAAATTTAGATGACTGTCATGCCCTTCAAGAAGACCTGGACAAAATAAGTATATGGAGCACCACTTGGCAAATGGAATTTAATGTTAATAAATGTCATGTTATGGAATGTGGAATAGGAGAACATAGACCCCACACAACCTATATATTATGTGAGAAATCTTTAAAGAATTCTGATAAAGAAAGAGATCTAGGAGTGGTTCTAGATAGAAAACTATCACCTGAGGACCACATAAAGAATATTGTGCAAGGAGCCTATGCTATGCTTTCTAACTTCAGAATTGCATTTAAATACATGGATGGCGATATACTAAAGAAATTGTTCATGACTTTTGTTAGGCCAAAGCTAGAATATGCAGCTGTTGTGTGGTGCCCATATCTTAAGAAGCACATCAACAAACTGGAAAAGGTGCAAAGACATGCTACTAAGTGGCTCCCAGAACTGAAGGGCAAGAGCTACGAGGAGAGGTTAGAAGCATTAAATATGCCAAAACTAGAAGACAGAAGAAAAAGAGGTGATATGATCACTACATACAAAATAGTAACAGGAATTGATAAAATCGACAGGGAAGACTTCCTGAGACCTGGAATTTCAAGAACAAGAGGTCATAGATTTAAACTAGCTAAACACAGATGCCGAAGAAATATAAGAAAATTCACCTTCGCAAATAGAGTGGTAGACGGTTGGAACAAGTTAAGTGAGAAGGTGGTGGAGGCCAAGACCGTCAGTAGTTTCAAAGCGTTATATGACAAAGAGTGCTGGGAAGACGGGACACCACGAGCGTAGCTCTCATCCTGTAACTACACTTAGGTAATTACACTTAGGTAATTACCTGTTGACGGACGGTTGAGAGGCAGGACCAAGGAGCCAGAGCTCAACCCCCACAAGCACAACTAGGTGAGGACATATATTGTAAAAGCACAAGCCGCCGACTAGTGGCAAAGAGCACTACGCCGGCCAGGCAAAGAAGGCACAAAACTGCATCAAAAGGCCCACCTCGACAGCAAAACCACAAAGTCCCAGCACAACCACAACATGTGCCAAGACCCAAAAAGCTCAGTCTGCAAGCCAGGAAGACCCCGGAACCCCAAAAGGCAGAACCGGGTCACACGAGGAAACAAAGTCCCCTGAACCCACAAAAAGGGGGCCCAAGAGGAAGAAACCTCCAGAACGAAACCAAGGAACCCAAAGGAACCCAGAATCGAACCAGGGGGAGCCCAAACCACCACATTTGCCGGCGGAGAACACCACTAAAAGGCAAAGCACAGACCCCAGCAGAACGCCCTGGGAAAAACCGAGGGGCAAGGTGTGGGAGCAAGCATACCAGCCAGGGGCACTGAACCTAAACCCAGAGGCTCAGACCCAAAATCAACACCCAAACGTTCCCAGAGGAACAGGCAACGGCAAGAAAACACCAAAAAAAACAAAGAAACGACAACAGGAGAACAAAAACCCTGCAAATTTTTTGAAAACTCACCAGAGACGCTCGCTCGCACACCCAGACGCATGTAAACAAACCGCAACGCCGCCCTGGTGGCCACGCCGGGAAACCGGCAGACGAAAATGGCCGCCAGCAGGGGCTGTGACTGACGTTTAATACACAAAAACACGCCAGCAAATGTGGGAAGCTAGCAGACTGGAAGGGCGAAAAACGACGCCCAACAGCAGAAAAACCCCTGAAGGGGCAAAACCGCCCCAGAACTGCTAGCAGGCAACCCCCACAGCCCCGGGAACCAACAACAGAGGCCCCGGGGCAGAGCCGTCCTCCAAGCCCTCCGCCCTTAAAGAAAAGCAAGAGCCCATGGGAAAGGCAACAAGAAAGGGCCGCTGGTAAGACCCAGAAGCCTTGGCAGGAGGCACAGGCTCAAACCTCCGTCCCCAACCCGAACGGGGCATCCCCCGAAAACCGCCCGAGTCTCTGCCGCAACTGAACCCCGCCCCGACCCCGAAACCCGCAGACGGTCCGGAGCCGGGAACATGGAGAGAAAGGGGCGAGCAGCACCTAACCAAACGGGGCGGCCACGGGGCATTCGAGTGGGAAACCAACCTAGCATGTTGCAGCAACCTAACCTAGCTTGCAACATGGATGCCGCCTGTACTCTGAACAGTAATAACATCAGGAGAGTACTGGAGAACAAGCAGAGAATCACTCGCAAGACTCCGGGTCAAGGTGTCAGTGACCCAACAGGCAGCATGACGGAGGTAAAAATGGCGACTGTCACCCGGAGACAAGGGAACAGCAACCAACGATCCCGTACAAGACGGGTTGGAACCCGGAAGACACATTCAATGGTCCCCCGAGCCCAGACAGGGGTTTCCAGGGCCCGTAGGGTAACAACTACGGGAAGCCCGGGCAAGGTGTTGCTAACCGGTTAAGAAACCCAAACATAACAAGAGGGTAGATTATAGCACTGAAAACCCCTGAGACGTGTACAAGCACGGGGGCCTAGCAGAGGGCCGCCAAACACTACCAGTGGAACTATAACCACCTTAGGCAGACCCCCACCAGGCAAGAAAATGAAAAACAAAAGAAAAACCCCGCAAAAGTACACCGTCTCCAGAGGCAACAGAAACCAGCCGCCGCATAGGTGGCAGGCTGCGCAACACCTTGACGCCCTAACCAGCACAATACCAATCCCTACCCAGGGCCAAACAAGGGCCCCAAGCCCCAGCTGGCCCCAAGGGCGAGGCAAATGCCGAGCAGCAAGAACCTCTACGGGAATGGTTCCCGAACGCCCCAGGGAAGATAACCCTGTAACGCAAGGGCAGTACTCACAGGGCGCTTAGGGAAGTCAGCCACTAAGCACATGCAGCCCCGGCACTGATGAAGTACTCCTGGCCACCGCACACCACAACACACGGCAGTGAACGCCACACAAGGCAAACACCGCCTAGGAAACTGAGGCCAGAGAAGCGTCAATCCCGGTTGACATTAGCGAACGAACTGGAGCTTGGCAGCCGGCGCGGTAGGTCCGGGGCTCCCCCCTCCCCCTCCCGGGGTGGGGAGGGCTGCGCGGACGATCGGCGCGGCAGTAAAGTGTGATGTTTGCTTGTTTGCTTGTTTCCTTGGGATTGTAGGGAGTTTTCTACCTCTCTGTTCGGTTTTTGTTGTAGTTTCTTTTAAGATACTAACAAGGTTAGGTAAGGTCGGTGTTTTCTATGAATCTTTTTAAGGGTATCTATTATGTTAAGTATGTCACCTATGCACATATTTAATAAGTCAATATTGACTTATTAAATTTGCGAGAACGGGTTGCCGCAGAAGAGGGCTGTTGGTCCCAAGCATTTTAGATAAAAGTGATGCCACTGTTTAACAATAGAACCATAGTATTTGAAGAGCAATTAGATTAATATGCATTTCGGTACACTTAAAAATTAGGACACTTATTTAATAGCTTCTTACTTTACAACAATTTCCAGGAGCTTACAAGTACAGCATTGCAAGATGATCTTCCTTCTAAGTTAAGAGGATCCCCACAAAAAGTAGCAGGATATACTTGCAAGGATGTAACGTCATGCAAAGCTATGGCAATCCCCACGCAAGTCTATGGCATCGCCACGCAAGTCTATGGCATCGCCACGCAAGACTATGGCATCGCCACGCAAGTCTATGGCATCGCCACGCAAGACTATGGCATCGCCACGCAAGACTATGGCATCCCCACGCAAGATAATGGTATCCCCAAACAAGACTATCGCATCGCCTCGCAAGACCGTGGCAGTTCCATGCAAAATTATGGAATCTACTTGCAGAACTATGGAATCTCCGTCTAAACCTAAGAAATCTCCTGCAAAGAAGATGAAATTAAGCAATGAACCGTCTCCGCCAAAGAGAGGCCTTCGTCCACCTCTTGTAGTTATTTTAGAGGATGTGGAAAGTTTTCCTGCAAATATTCTTCCTGCAAATAGATGACCTCATCCTTATCTGTAGGTATGTATACTGTATGCCAGTAAGTATTGACTGCATGAGAGACCTTTCCTGAGCTTCCAGATTTGTAACCCTCCCTAAAGTAAGGTCCTGTGTCCTTTAACAGGAGTCTGCTACAGTCAGGCAGGATAAGATATTGACACTGATGCCACAGGAAAGTTTATAAATGGTCTCATCAAGGTTATTATAGCTTGTAGGGAGTTATGGGATAATACTCATTCCAGTCCAGAATGACTGACAGAGGTCACTTCATAAAAAACTTGAGGCCCTTGGGAACTTTAACTTAGTATTATTGGTGCTCTTGCTGGTTACCAGTTGGTCAGCCTGGCACCATACCCTGAGCACCATGAGGCCCCACCACCATAATCACCTTTGGCTGCCCTGATGTAAGTCATCTCACTCACTTTCTAACTGTTGTCCCTTTTGCAGTTGGCAGGCCAGGACTGGGTTTTCAGTCAAGTTTCACATTTTTTCGGATGTCAGGGGACACCGCACCCGAGTGCCGGGGGGAAACTGCACCCGAGTGTCGGGGGGAAACCACACCCGAGTGTTGGGGAAACTGCACCCGAGTGTTGGGGAAACCACACCCGAGTGTCGGGAAAACCCGCACCCAAGTGTCAGAGGAAACAGCACCCGAGGGCTGGGAAAAAACCGTGCCCTAGTGTCGGGAAAACTGTACCAGAGTATCAGGAATTTTAGTGCGCACCAAACACTGCAATTTTGTAGTCAAGATGTCCATGGTATTGTATGTATAGTGCCCATTCTGCTGTTATTTTATAGAACAGTGTTTCCTCTTCTGATATCAACCTATTTAGTGCTTCAGGTCTGTGCCACAACCCCAGACCTTCCTCTATTTTGATAGTGGGGGTGGGGGCCGGTCTTGATCCTGGTTGGGTATTTTATTGCAGTGTCTTGAGGGTGTGTTCTAGGTTCTGGAGTGAGTATTATGTTTTCCACAGTTAGATACCCCGGATGTCCATGTGAGGTTCCCAGTTCCTCTTCATGATGCATTTCTGGCCTCCTGTTGGGGATTCCTCCAGATGTTTTTACCTTGATTCCCTAGCTGGGTACTCCAGTTGAGTCCTCCCGGAGGTCTTTCTAGGCTACTCAGGTGTGTTTCCTGTTTTTTCAGGTTTCTAGTCTGGACCTCTGGGGGATGGGTGCCTGGTTGTCGGGTGTACCCTTGGTGCCTATTTGAATTTAACATTTTCCCTTGTGTGTGTTTCTTGACTTTACCCATGGGTAATACTTTACTTTGGCTTTTCTAATGAGTGCTATGTCCTGCAGCAGTTCTCTGATTATCTTGAGCAAGAATTTTGTCATTATCAGGAGGGAAATTTTCCATTCTGAGTGGCTCCTTGATTACTTCCATTCCCACCCTGTTGGTCTCGGATTTCCAAAGCATTCTTCGGTGTCTCGAGATTTATGTGAAGACGCACTGGCTCTCAAACCTAGTAGTGGTGACTTTACTGCCAGCAGGTGGCAGTCGGGTAACAGCTACTTTTCTCATTAGTTAGCAGATCTATAAATGGTATTCTTATGTATCCAGTTATTATTGGGTGATGACTGTTTGGAGGTGCCATTAAGCTATTGAAGCTTAATGGCAACATCAGTATTCAAACAGACACAAAATGCAAATTATCATGATGATAACATCAGTTCTGTAGACAATTTTCATGTGATGAGCGTATTACCTTAACCCTTAGACCGCGCAATACATACATATATGATTTGACAAAAAATAATTTAACATAAGTTTTTAAAACTTGCACAAACACTTTCCAATTTTTTTTGCATAATCAAATAGGCAAATGTTCCAACTTTGTCTAAATGATCACAGCATAACTTGAAAAACAAGAGAATCAAAATTAATTTTAAAATTGAATATTGGAAACTTCAGATTTTCAATTCAGAATAAAAAATATGAACTATCACCAATTGTTCATTTAATGTTATTATTATCTCAAAATAGCATATGATCTTCATTTTCATCAAATTAGAATATAGTTTTTCAGTATACAGTAGTTTACTGTAAAAAAAATCGTCAATAGGGCATTTGAAATATGCGGCACATTTTGACCAAAAAACCAGCGTTGAATGTAATGAAACGTCATTTTCTGGCCGAGTCCCGGAGGCTCCCCGAAGCTTACTAGGCTGATTTGCTAATGTCAGACTTTGGCATAAGTCATGTGTATGGAGTTCTTATGGGCCTACCGAGGACCACGAGCCAGAACCTGGCCCCCTCTAGAGAGACAATGGGAGCAATGGCCTATAGAAACCCCCCGTGTAATTGGAAGCATTCTATGTCTGCCATCGACCGGGTTAGGCACCCAGAAAGGTAGGTGTCCCAAAACAAACTCCTATTCTGGTGAAAATTGCAACCAAAAGCCGAATGTGTGGATAGAACTCCCCAAACAAAAACGAGCAAACTAGTACGACGTCATTCGTCATCGCGTAGCTGTCTGCGCAGCCCCCCTCCCCGAGAGGGGGAAGGGGGAGCCCCAGACCTACCGCGCCGGCGATCCACACCCCAGGTCTGAGGCTGGATGTCAAAAACAAGCGAGAAACCGCCGACCGGAGGGAGGGAGGGATGCCGGGGAGCCTCTGGGACTCGGCCAGAAAATGCCGTTTCATTACATTCAACGCTGGTTTTCTGGGGGGAGTCCCTACGGCTCCCCAGAGCTAACTACCCACAGAGGAAAGAATAGGGACTTACCCGGGAGGCGGTTGCTGCTCACTCCTCAACCCGAAGTCGAGACAACTGGCTGCATCCGCCGACCCAAAGCGACACAGGCCCGACCAGGCCCAGGAACGTTTACAAGGTAACGAGCAGCCAGGACCCTGTTCGACCGCCAAAATCCCTGTGCCCAAATGTCAGCCCAGGACATATTGCCAAAGGCGGTGGCAAGAGCCGCAAACTTGCGGACATCATGGGCACAGGGATAGACCGCAGACTGGCTAGCCTTAATAACCCTGCAGACGACCTGGGAGACCCGCACCCTCGAACAGGGAAGAAGGGAAACTGGATCAACCCAAAGCGCATCCACGGACACAGAAGCTGTGGCGCGCAAATAACGGTGGAGAGCCGCAACCGGACACAGAACATGATGCACCTGCGGCCGTACCAACCAAGCATCCACAACCCAAGGGCCCCTCCTGAACGCAGCAGTCTCATTCTTCACCAGAAAAGAAGGAGAAGGCTGCAGACTTACAAAACGATCACCCCGACCGAAGGAGCAGAAACCTCTGTGCCGGAGGAGAGCATGAAGCTCACCCACCCAACCCCCAGAGGCCAATGCCAATAGGAAAAGAGCCTTCGAAAAACAATCCGGAACTGAGGGGGCCACAACAAAACGAGAAGAAGAAAGAAAAGAGAGCATCCTGTCCAAAGACCAGGACGGCTCAGGCGGCGCATGAGCAGGCCAGAGGTGAATCAACGCCCGAGACAGCTTGCGAAATGGCGCAGATGTGACATCAATACCGAAAGCAAGCTGAAGCGGCTCCGCCAGCGGCGCCCGATATGTGGCGACAGCGTTATGCATAAAAAGACGGTCCTGGAACAACCAAGAGAGAAAGGACAACACCACCTAACAGAAAGGGAAGTACAACATCGAAGACGTAAGAAGAACCGGAAGGACCGCCAGGTAACTTCATACTGCCGCCGAGACAAAGCCCGCAGGTGGGACACTAATAAGGAAGCCACCTGATCACCATAGAGATGATGATAAACTTGAGTAAAAAATACCATAAGTGAAGACTCGAGGAGAAGATCGAACCAGCCACATGAAGTATCGGGCCAATCTGTTGGAAGAGGCGGAGCCGCAGAAAAACCTCCGGATCTGGACACCGAGCAAGCAGCGCCTGAAACCACGGCTGGGCCGGCCACCAAGGGGCCAAGAGGACAACTCTCCCCTGGTAAGTCTCTGAGAGTCAGGACCTGGAGCAACAGCTGAACCGGGAGAAAGAGGTACAGGAACCCCCACCTCGACCAGTCCTGCTGAAAGGCGTCGACCCCGACGGCCTCGAAGTCGGGAAAGGGCGCCACATACAGGGGAAGGCACCGCGACCACGCCGACGCGAAGAGGTCCACCTCGGGGCGGCCGAACGTCTGGCAAAGCCAACGGAAAGAGTCGGCATCGACCATCCATTCCGTGGAGAGGGGAACGAAACGAGACAGGCCGTCGGCCAAGACGTTGGACACATCCCGCAAGTGAATTGCCAGGAGAGCCAAACCCCGAGAACTCAGCAGACGAGTCACCCGAAGCGACCACCTCCAAAGAGCCAAGGACCACATCGAAACCCCCCCCCCCCCCGGTTCAGACAATGAACCACCGGGAAGCAGTCCAAATGGAGCTGGATCGCCGACCCTCGGGCAACTCGAATCCTCCAAAGAGCAAACCACACCGCCGCGAACTCCTGCACAGTGCTGTGGGCCCGATGGAAGAACGGACCCCACCGACCCTGGCCGGCACAGTGAGCACTGGTCACAAAGCCCCAGCCGAGAGACGATGTGTCCGTGAACACATAGAGCGAGGGCTCGGGTAGGCGCCATGGCACTGAACCCCGAAAAACCCGAAGAGGAAGCCGGTGACGCAGCAACCGACGCAAAGCCCCCAGGGTCCGAACCCAGCGATCGCGAGAGAGGCGGAAGGGACGTCCCTGAAGGAACCAGAACAGCCGACGAAGCCAAACCTGACCCAGTGGGTAGACCAGCATCGTGAAGTTCAGGCTCCCGCACAGACCCTCGAGCCCCCCCAGAAACAGGCACAAGCGGGACCACAGCTGCAGAAGAGACTCCGGACACAAGGAAGAGACAAGGGAAGCGGTCCAAGAGTCCCAAACAGGTAGGTATTATAGTGTTTGTTGGTGTCGTTTTCGTCGTTGATCCTTCTCTAGACAACCCAACCCACAACTCGGTAGAGTGCTTATACCTCACTAAGAGATCACACTAGGCGCTTCTGGCTCTTGGAGAGGGGCTCAACGTCACACGTTTAGGGGATGCGGCTCCAACACTTAGCCTCGTTGTCATGTGCACACACCCACTCGAGCCGCTGTGACTCCCCACTCTCTCCTTAGGTGATATGATCTCCTCAATCACCTTTTGACTTATTAGTATTACCTTCTACCCTGTCCACAGCAGTGGTACTTGGTTCTTTCTCTCTCTCTCTCTCTCTCTCTCTCTCTCTCTCTCTCTCTCTCTCTCTCTCTCTCTTCTTCTGTACTATATCATGGGAAGCCTCACTAGGACAAGGGCAAACACCAGCAAATTGGAATACATTTACCGGACAAGGCACATACACAATACATACACACATATAATAACAATGAATCCTATACTCTATACTATTACAATCAGGTTGCACTCCAACACCATCAGAACTCTATCATTAGCTTATCAAGTGGTATCCTATCTCCTGGTTCACCACCTGATACTATCAACCTCCTCAAGTAGATCAAGTCTACATACACTGTTGTACTATCAACAAGAGAAATATATATGTATCTATAAACGTGTACAAGGAAAATCAGCATGTGAATGCAATAACATATATCAGTATAAATGTTCCTTGATACACAACAATGATCAATCGATCACTCTATCAGTCCTAGAACACATACATCTGTAGGTAATCCAGCCTACGACTGTAACTCTAAACTTCAGTATAAAACACTCCTTGACATAAGAATGCAAACAATCACTCACCTCTCACTGCGTCTTGCACACTAATGACAACCAAACACTATCAACTCCCTACAAGTAATCCACCAGAACTTCCCTTCCACCTCTGGAAGTTCACTACCCTGATATCTTTAGGTTCTTCCGGGCTTCACTACCAGGATCCTCTGCAGCTCCTCCAGGCTGCTATCATGCAGTTTCCTTGAGCAACTGCGGTGCTTCACCCTTCTGCTAGGGTCCTCCACAGCTCTCTTGGCTGCTACACCATGAAGTTTCCTCGAGCAACTATGGTGCTTCACCACCTCTACAGAAGCACGTGACACTCCTCTTCACTGCTTCTCCTCACAGCTCGAGGTCCTCGCCTCCACTACCTTGGAGTCTCATCAACTACTTCATCTGTGCTGGCTTCGAAGTTCTCAGCAACTTCTTCCCCAAAGACAAACCTGCAACCCATCGACACTCCAATAAAAATGTTTCCCCTTTAACACATAAACAAAAATAATCACACAATATGTTTGCCTTAAACCTCTATCTGTCCTCTACGTACTGTAAGAGTGGACTCCCCCGTTGGGCGGTTCCATGCTCCACCTTGCCCGGTGGGCCTCCTCACTAAGGGAGGGTCCTCCGCCGTCAGGAGCCGGGCTCCCTCAGTTGCCTGCCAGCGCTCAGAGGAGACGGATGTCGCTCCGTGTTCCTCCCTCTTCACTCTCTTATTTCAGGCCTTCTGCCTTATTAAAACATGTCTAACTTATAAATAAACATTGCTACTGTCGCTGGGCACACGACCAACTACAAGCAATCACTATGAACTGGCGTATATCGTGCTTACCACAGATTATCTGGTCGAGGGCGCTCCTCCCTCTGACGAAGCCTGGTCAGGGCGATTCCACAGCCCACGAAAATGTCTCTGGGCGGCTTAATACTCTCCTCGTCGACCAGGACTTGAGACCACAACGTTCCCAGCTCGATTCTACAGCTGGCACGTCTACACACTTCTCTTCTCTTGGAGATATATCACTAGGGATTCCTTTCTGACGGGAGCTCAAACGGAGCGCGGCTTTCCCCCTGCGATGTCTGGCCTCAAGTGAGGTCAAAGCCCTCCAGAAGCGATACTCACGCCTCCAGCAAAATGTCCACATCTCCTAGCCAGTCATTTATCTGTTTTCTTCTTCACTGCCCATAATCTTAAATTGTTCATCATATCCAACCAGCTATTTTGCATCTGTGTTATCGCCTCTATATATCCTAGACCATCTGGTTAGGTCAGGCTTGCTGAATAACTCTCAAGGGGGAGACTCGTTTCTCCTGCAGGCTGAGATCATAACATAGGGCAACACCCGAACACCTAACAGACGCAGACGGGTCACCACGACCCGTGTGAGGCGTGTGAAAATGCGAGGTGCCAGGTTCAAGCCGAACAGAAGACAACGAAAGTGGTAAGCA
>NW_025568577.1:2500-34877 GCF_020424385.1 Procambarus clarkii | reverse complement strand
AGGCTGTCTTTATCTACCCTATCAATTCCTCTGAGAATCTTGTATGTGGTGATCATGTACCAACCTAACTCTTGTCTTCCAGCGAAGTGAGGTTTAATTCCCGTAGTTTCTCCTCGTAGCTCATACCTCTCACCTCGGGTACTAGTCTGGAGGCAAATCTTTGAACTTTTTCCAGTTTAGTCGTATGCATGAACAGATATGGACTCCATGCTGGGGCTGCATACTCCAGGATTGGTCTGACATATGTGATATACAAAGTTCTGAATGATTCTTTACACAAGTTTCTAAATGCCGTTCTTATGTTGGACAACCTGGCAAAAGTGTGTGGGTGTGTGTGTGCGTGTGGGTATGTGTGTGCGTGTGCGTGTGTGCGTGCGTGTGTGCGTGCGTGTGTACTCACCTAGTTGTGTCTGCAGGATCGAGCATTGACTCTTGGATCCCGCCTTTCGAGCATCGGTTGTTGACAATGACAGCAATGACTCCTGTCCCATTTCCCTATCATACCTGGTTTTAAAATTATGAATAGTATTTGCTTCCACAACCTGTTCCTGAAGTGCATTCCATTTTCCCACTACTCCCACGCTAAAAGAAAACTTCCGAACATCTCTGTGACTCATCTGAGTTTCAAGCTTCCATCCATGTCCCCTCGTTCTGTTACTATTCCATGTGAACATTTCGTCTATGTCCACTCTGTCAATCCCTCTGAGTATCTTATACGTTCCTATCATGTCCCCCCTCTCCCTTCTTCTTTCTAGTGTCGTAAGGCACAGTTTCCTTAGGCTCTCCTCATACCCCATCCCTCGTAGCTCTGGGACGAGTCTCGTTACAAACCTCTGAACCTTTTCCAGTTTCATTATATGCTTCTTCAGATGGGGACTCCATGATGAGGCGGCATACTCTAAGACTGGCCTCACGTAGGCAGTGTAAAGCGCCCTAAATACCTCCTTACTTAGGTTTCTGAATGATGTTCTAACTTTTGCCAGTGTAGAGTACGCTGCTGTCGTTATCCTATTTATATGTGCCTCAGGAGATAGATTAGGTGTTACGTCCACCCCCAGGTCTCTTTCACGCGTCGTCACAGGTAGGCTGTTCCCCTTCATTGTGTACTGTCCCTTTGGTCTCCTATTTCCTAGTCCCATTTCCATAACTTTACATTTGCTCGTGTTGAATTCCAGTAGCCATTTCTCTGACCATCTCTGCAACCTGTTCAGGTCCTCTTGGAGGATCCTGCAATCCTCATCTGTCACAACTCTTCTCATAAACTTTGCGTCATCCGCAAACATCGACATGTAGGACTCTACGCCTGTAAACATGTCGTTAACATATACAAGAAATGGAATTGGTCCCAGCACCGATCCTTGTGGTACTCCACATGTTACTGTTCGCTAGTCCGACTTCTCGCTCCTTACCGTAACTCTTTGGCTCCTTCCTGTTAGGTAGTTCCTTATCCATGCTAGGACCTTTCCCCCCACCCCCGCCTGCCTCTCGAGCTTGAACAGCAGGATCATGTGCGGTACTGTATCAAAGGCTTTTTTCAGTGCAAAGGCTATCAAAGGTGTGTGTGTGTGTGTGTGTGTGTGTGTGTGTGTGTGTGTGTGTGTGTGTGTGTGTGTGTGTGTGTGTGTGTGTGTGTGTGTGTGTGAATTCAAGAGAGTCAAGGCTTGAACAGTTTTAGAACACTCCCATGTGAATGTGCAAAAAAAGGCATGTGAAGTGAGGAGAAACGGGAAGGGAGGAAGATAAACCAGCCTATAAGAGTAAAAACGAGCCTATAGGAATAGAAACGAGCAGGTGGGAGGATAAACAAGAGTGGGAAGCCAGGAAGTGGTTACCTTACCTTGAGGTGCTTCCGGGGCTCAGGGTCCCCGCGGCCCGGTCGTCGACCAGGCCTCGGTGGGAAAGGGTGGGAAAGGAAGTTAGGCAAAATAAAAAAAAGTCCTGAGAAGGTATTTATAAAACAGCAGTCACATGGTGTGTAAAACAGCGCACAAGAGGTAATAAGAGAGTCTGGGTATTAGGCCTGCGACTCAGGAGAAACCACACAGTTCGTGCAGAAAGAATTCGGGTAAGATAAATAAAACAAATTCGAAACCGGATTCATTAAAGTTGAGGAGTATATCGACCCACTGCTCGAGGGAGTTACATATGCACTCAAAAAATGTGTGTGTGTGTGTGTGTTTACTAGTTGTGTTTTTACGGGGGTTGAGCTTTGCTCTTTCGGCCCGCCTCTCAACTTTCTCTTAGGGAGACTTTCTCCACGTGTCTTAGGGAGACATGCTCCAGGTGTCTGAAACTTTCCCCTGTGACTGTTCAGGAACACCAAGAACCTGACTCAAAATAGTGCAGGAGAACTGCAAAGACTTTCCAAGAAGATATTGTGAAAGATGAAGTTATCTCTCTCTCTCTCTCTCTCTCTCTCTCTCTCTCTCTCTCTCTCTCTCTCTCTCTCTCTCTCTCTCTCTCTCTCTCTCTTTATCTCAATTCTTTTCTTTTGGCAGTCGTTTGACGGTTTGATTTCGTAAGTTACAATGATTTCACCATTCTGATACATTATATAAAGCAATATATATATTTTTCCATAACTATATATATAATGCATATAACTTTCTTATAATACAGAAAGCACGTTGCAAAACGCAAATAACACGTTATATAACGTTGATAGCACGTTATAAAAGGCAAATAACACTTATACATCGTGTTATATGAATTGTATAAACGCAGATAACACAACAGGAAAGCAAATAACACGTTACACAACTCAGCTAACACGATATATAACGAAGATAACAGGTTTCTTTCGCAGGCAAGCCAAAGGAGGTCAAAGAGCTCGCAGCTCGATAATCTGATATCGGCAGTAATAACAAATTAAAACCCTGTGCGTACCGTGAATGTACTGTGACACCCATTGTCGTAGGAACAAGAGAGGACCTGTCTCCCTTGTCCTCATCCAGTGACTTTGGAAGGGTAAAGGAATAGGGAAGGGTATTGTAGGGTTAAGGAAAGGTGAGACATGTAATGGGCATTGGGCATGGGTAAGAGAAAGGTGGGAGGAGACATTGGTTGTTTTTTGTCTATTTCAGTGACGCCTTTAGCTACCCCAATATTTGTTGTTGAATTTGTTTATGCCAGTTGTACAATAGGGCACAACTTGTCCACTCCTTGTCCCATGACTTGTCCCACAAGTCATGGGACAAGGAGTGGACTCCCCACCTGACATCGGCATCTCTGATTCCAAACTGGAAGTTGTTCACGACTTCGTGTACCTGGGCTCCACAATCTCTGACTCCCTCTCTCTTGATACGGAGCTAAACAAACGCATCGGTAAGGCATCTACTACCATGTCCAAACTGACAAAGAGAGTGTGGGCCAACAATAGGCTGACTGAGTATACTAAGATTCAGGTTTACAGATCCTGTGTCCTGAGCACTCTCCTTTATGGCAGTGAGTCTTGGACACTCCGTGCCCGTCAGGAAAGACGGCTGAATGCCTACCACATGCGCTGCCTTAGACACATCTTGGACATCACCTGGCAGGACAAGGTGACAAACAACAACGTCTTGGGGAGAGCAAGAATCACCAGCATGTACACAATGCTGAAACAGAGACGAATGCGCTGGCTCGGGCACGTTGTGCGAATGGGCGACGGCAGGATCCCCAAGGATCTCCTGTATGGAGAGCTGAGGCAGGGAAAGCGTCCAGTAGGCAAGCCCCAGCTACGGTACAAAGACGTATGCAAAAGGGACCTGAAAGCCATGGACGTCGATCTTGCTATATGGGAGACACTGGCTGCAGACCGTTCAGCCTGGAGGCAGTCTGTTCAACGAGGTCTCTCCAAGTTCGAGGAGTCACTTGCCAAGGAATCGGAGGCAAAGAGACAGAGAAGGAAAGCCGGTAACCAGGAAGACAGACCAGAATCGGACTTCGTTTGTTCTCGGTGTGGGATGGACTGCCACTCTCGGATTGGCCTCATCAGTCACACCAGACGCTGCACCAGGATTGACAACTAGGGCGCAACTCCATAGTCTCCCGAGACTGAAGGATGCCTACTACAATAGGGCATGAACACATGGATACACACTTGTTCAATTATACTATGATGAATGTACGCACTTTCCCAATCATACAACGGTGTGTGTTGACACACTGACTCAGTTATACAACTGTGTATTGACACTGACTCAGTTATACATTACTGCTCGCGAACACTGTCATTGACTGTTGGAATTTTCAACTCTGCACAGTTTTGCAAATGTGTAAAAATACAAACCATATATTTACAAGTATATATGGTTGACGACCGTTAAAGATTGAAGCCTCTGTGGTATTTACATTTTGTTATTGTTTTCCGTTAACAATTTGGGTGTATGAAGATCAGTGATATGTGTCAGAATTTACAACATTTTAAGACCATTTTATCGCTGATTTGTTGTTTAAAATGCCGAGTTAAATAATAGTCGGTGGGATTAATGGATTGTTTCAAGCTGAGAATAATATATATTTATTATTCTGTTATTGACATATTCTTATGACGAGTTGGCGTCTTGGTACAGCCGATGTTTGACGTGGGACGAAAATTACTTTGAAAAGAGTTACAGTTTAACTTTCAATTAAATAGATCAGAGAAAAACTAAATTTTTTATTAGGATTCCGTAATTTCCAACGTCTAACTGTGCCATCTGTATATAACGTTGATTTTCCTCCTGAGTTGCAACGGAAAGTACTTTGTGCAACAATAGCTTACATTAGAGCGGCATAACTTAACACACCAGAATGCTGAACAGAAGCTCTCTCTCTCTCTCTCTATTATATATATATATATATATATATATATATATATATATATATATATATATATATATATATATATATATATATAAACACACATCAGGCACCAACCCCAGTAAGTGACTCGAACTCAGAAAGCACAGGTCTTCGCGCACCTGAGAATAACTGATACGCTAACCACTACACCACATAGAACCTACAAAAGGGAACGAAACTTCGTAGTTTATCCGTTTACATCTGTTTATCTCTCAATTGTGATTTAGCCAAGTTTTTTTTGTGAATAAACGGCCCGAGTTCTCCTTGGTAATGCAATTGCTTGGTGAAAAAGGTAATCTGACCGATTACCACCCTGGTGCCCTCGAGGGATCGAAATCTTGCGGATAAACTCTGAAGTTTCGTTCACGTTTGTAGGGTCTGCGGGGTGTAGTGATTAGCGTATCAGTTGTGCTCTTGAACCGTAAATATGTATAAAAAAAATTATGAATTTCAGCATTATTAACAAAAAATGTTGCAGGTCGCTTTGCCACTATGTCAAGTGGTGCTCACTATAATGATGACCACACCGACCCTCTCATGTTGGGCACGAACCTCGCAGTAATGATAAAATTGGGTTAGGCTTGCCTTAGGCGTCTGGTCTACAATCTTGGAGAGATAGAAACCGGCAGACATCCAATTTATAGATAACACACACATCAGACACCAACCCTTGCAAGATACACACACGCACCGACACACATGTATTCTCACATTCCATATTATTTTCTTATACATAATGCGAGTTTTCTTATACATAATGCGAGTATGCTCATCTCAGAACACAAATGGTGTGAGCCAGCGGGAAAAGGTCACAGATATGATCGTTACGCTCTGCAAATTGGCAGGTAATGCCGACGATAACAGGAAAACCTTCGTCTATTACCAGTTTTTCTACAACCCCCCCCCCTTTGCAATCCTCACTATGTATACGACCACAACACCCCCACACTCCCCCCACCACCACACCCCCAAACTCCCCCCCCCCTTCAAACCCCCACACTCCCCACCACCCCACCCCACACACTCCTCACCACCACACTCCCCCACCACCATACCCCAACTCTCCCCACCACCACACCCTCACACACTCCTCACCACCACACACCCACACACTCCTCACCACCACACACCCACACACTCCTCACCACCACACACCCACACTCCCCACCACCACACACCCACACTCCCCACCACCACTCCCCCACACTCCCCACCACCACACCCCCACACACTCCCCACCACCACACCCCCACACTCCCCACCACCACATCCCCACACTCCCCACCACCACACCCCCACACTCCCCACCACCACACCCCACACACTCCCCACCACCACACCCCCACACTCCCCACCACTGTAACACGGGTTATGGTTCCTCTCTTTACTTCTCTTTGCTTCTTTTCCCTCTACCCGTATTCTTACTTTTTATTCTCTACCAGGGACTCCAAAACTTTTACCAAAGCCAACTCCACGCCACGTGGTCCTAAGACGATTGACCGACTTAGGATTCTACACCCAGTATGACGTGACCTAGGCTTTGAGCAAAACCCTAGAGTCGCCTCTACGCTGCCACCACCAGACTAGCAACACCGAGCAATGATCGAGGTCTGGATCGATCACGCTAATTAATCAACCTTGGGGCTTGATCCCCACTATAACCGATGACCGTGGAACTTAAGAGTGTGAAATTAATTACACGGGAATGATTCGATGTTAGAATCGATGTTAGAATCGGCGCCCAATCCAACTCTGCCTCGTGTGGACCACGTGACCAGGACAAGTATACACATAAAACACATGGAAACAATAAAAATGCAAAATCTTAACTACTTAATTTATTAAAAGAAAAACTAAAACAAAATCTAAATATGTTCACTCCCTGTCACTTTAACACTCCCTACTTGACCTGAATGGCAATGAAGACTATTCTATAAATAACCATAGCAACTATACCTCTATGTTTTACCAGCTAAAGATGTTGGGCTGGTCTCGGGGAGAGGTAAGATGGTTGACCTCTTATCCCAGTTGCTCTTGTCTCCACACTGATTGTCCTCGTCTGATCTAGCCCAGAAGGATACATTGTATCCTTCCGCCTCGCTTACCAGTTACTTAGCCAGGTTTAAGTTATAACAATTAACCTCTGTTTGTACTGAATTGATCCAGACTGGTTGAATTATTTTACTGAAATTAAATTACACAAGCATCTAACGGCAGAGCTGTTCCCGATCACAAAAATGGTTATTAAAACTTTGGGAAATAGTAGACGTGTCAACCCTGATGACCTATGACCGCCGGTCACTCTGCCTTACAAGTTAGATCTGATTCGTGACGTCACTGATGGTGACTTAAACTCAATAATTAGAATACTCTTGATGTTGTACCAAGTACTATTATACAATACAATTTTAATACAAAATGAATAAAGGCTAATTTCTCAAAATTACTGAATACTATAGGATGGTTCATTATACAAAACTATGAACAAAGCGTCGGTTATTTCCACCGCGAATTCCCCTGGGGGTCAGGTCCCCAGGTCACCATGCGGGCTCAGCTTCCCATTCTCTTTTGTCGATAAACCACTCTGGATAATTCTTACAACAGCCTAGTTTGTTACACCACCACACCCCCACACTCCCCACCACCACCACACCCACACTCCCCACCACCACACCCCCACACTCCCCACCACCACACCCCCACACTCACCACCACCACACCCCCACACTCCCCACCACCACACCCCACACACTCCCCCATCACCACACCCCACAACCATACCCCAACACTCCCCACCACCACATCCCCACACTCCCCACCACCACACCCCCACACTCCCCACCACCACACCCCCACACTCCCCACCACCACACAACCACACTCACCACCACCACACCCCCACACTCACCACCACCACACCCCCACACTCCCCACCACCACCACCACACCCACACACTCCCCACCACCACACCCCCACACTCCCCACCACCACACACCCACACTCCCCACCACCACCACACCCCCACACTCACCACCACCACACCCCCACACTCCCCACCACCACACACCCACACTCCCCACCACCACACACCCACACTCCCCACCACCACACACCCACACTCCCCACCACCACACACCCACACTCACCACCACCACACCCCCACACTCACCACCACCACACCCCCACACTCACCACCACCACACCCCACACTCCCCACCACCACACCCCCACACTCCCCACCACCACACCCCCACACTCACCACCACCACACCCCCACACTCCCCACCACCACACCCCCACACTCACCACCACCACACCCCCACACCCCCCACCACCACACCCCCACACTCCCCACCACCACAAGCTGACACTCCACACCACCACACCACCACACTTTCCCCCACCACACTCCCCACCACTATGCTCCCCATTACCACACCCACACACTTCCTCCCACCACACCCCACCACCACACCCCCACACACTCCCCCACCACCACATCCCACAACCATACCCCAACAATCCCCACCAGCACACACACACACTCCCCACCACCACACCCCCCACACTCACCACCACCACACCCCCTCCCCACCACCACACCCCCCACACTCCCCACCACCATACCCCAACACTCCCCACCACCACACCCCAACACTCCCCACCACCACACCCCCACACTCACCACCACCACACCCCTCCACCACCACACCCCCCACACTCACCACCACCACACCCCCCCACTCACCACCACTACACCCCCACACTCACCACCACCACACCCCCCCACCATCACACCAACACACTCACCACCGCCACAACCCCCCCCCCCACCACACCCCCACACTCCCCACCACCACACCCCCACACACCCCACCACCACACCCCCACACTCCCCACCACCACACCCCTCACGTCCACCACCACACCCCCACACTCCCCACCACCACACCCCTCACGTCCCACCACCACACCCCCACACTCTCCACCACCACACTCCCACACTCCCCACCTCCACACCCCCACACTCCCCACCACCACACCCTCACTCCCCACCACCACACTCCCACACTCCCCACCACCACACTCCTACACTCTCCACCACCACAACCCCCACACTCACCACCACCACCACACCCCCACACTCACCAACACCACACCCCCACACTCCCCCAACACCTACTATCAGTCCCTGCTCTATCTAGCGGGTAAAAGAGCAGCTCTGAGAAACTTCACGGAGAATATCTGGGGTAAGTGAACACTGTCTGGATAGTTACAACACACTCAGCTGACCGGACGATTGTTGCTGCTCTGCTCTTGATTGTTAGCCCGCGTCAATTCATGGTAGGCTGGGAGGGAGGGTGATTGTTCAGGTAGTGGGAGGTGGTTGGTCGTGGGGGGTTAGGAACAGGGGGGTTTGGGAAAATAATTTTGTGAGTTATTTTATTAATAATTGGGGTGAATTGTTTTTTGCTTGTCGGCAACGGTGCCCAACCACTTGAACCATCGGGGATCGAACACTAATCTGTAAGACTGGAGGACGCCGCTGTACCGACCAGTCCAAGTGTAAAGTGTGATGCCTTTCTGTAAGGGAGACTGATATTCCTTGCTATTTGTTATGTATTATCGTGAAGCTGGAAATTTTCTCCCATACTTCGTTTTCTGTTTCTGACGAGTAATTGATCTCTCTCTCTCTCTCTCTCTCTCTCTCTCTCTCTCTCTCTCTCTCTCTATATATATATATATATATATATATATATATATATATATATATATATATATATATATAATGTCGTACCTAGTAGCCAGAACGCACTTCTCAGCCTACTATGCAAGGCCCGATTTGCCTAATAAGCCAAGTTTTCCTGAATTAATAGGTTTTCTCTAATTTTTTTCCTATGAAATGATAAAGCTACCCATTTCATTATGTATTACGTCATTTTTTTTATTGGAGTTAAAATTAACGTAGATATATGACCGAACCTAACCAACCCTACCTAACCTAACCTAACCTATCTTTATAGGTTAGGTTAGGGTAGGTAGCCGAAAAAGTTAGGTTAGGTTAGGTTAGGTAGGTTCGGTTGTCGAAAAACAATTATTTCATGAAAACTTGGCTTACTAGGCAAATCGGGCCTTGCATAGTAGGCTGATAAGTGCGTTCTGGCTACTAGGTACGACATATATATATATATATATATATATATATATATATATATATATATATATATATATATATATATATATATATATATATATATAAAATTTGTGAGGTTACCACCTCTGGTGCCAATGTGGGGACCCATAGCCTCGGAGAAGAAAATAAAAAGTATTCAGAGGAGACCTTGTGGTTTCTCACTGAACACTAATATTATCTTCTCCTACCACCCCCATTCTTTTGTATGTACACATATATATTTGCTTTATTTGAACTTTGTTACAAAAAAGGAGTTACATATAGGTTACAAAGATGGTTTTCATAGGTTGTCGAGTTCCTCCAGCTCCTCAGATGGAGGGCAGGAACCCTGGATGCAGTGCGCATTTCCCCTCTGTATCACCATGCTGAGGCGCTGGAAAAGAAAGCTGGCAGCTCTAGGGTCCCTTGTTGTTTCAATGAGCCTAGAACCCAGTTCCTTCAAAAAACTGGTATCACTTTTACCCCAGGCGCTGAGTATCTCAGAAGCAATGGGGACAAAATTGTAGTGGTGATCCAGTTCTCTATACTTACAGGATTTGGCTGCTTGGCAGCGCCACCTGGTTGTGCAACACTGAGGTTAATGTAGGTGTTAGCCAGGGTTGATACGCACGTGTAGTCCCATACCAACTGCTTGCCATTCTTCCAGGGGTTCACTGTGATACCATCCGGGTGACCAATAAGAGCATCAGAGTTACGGGGCGTTAGGTAACGGGGCTCTCTTTCAGCTGGGCATCCAGCTGTGGTGAGGCTCCTCTGGATGATGTCGTTAACTTCACTGTACCCCGAGTCACATCCCCCTGTGCTTTGGCAGAGTAGGCCATGGCGGCTGTACCTGTCAGCCACCACCTCGCCGCAAATATCCTATATCTGGTGTGGATTGGGGCAGCAAGGCGAAGGGCGACAGCAATTCGGAGGGCGTGTAGTGTGAGACGCGTGCCAGTTGCCGACATTGGGGTTGCTAACAGGAAATCCCCTGCATGTGGGGCTGCTACTGCTGTGAGGCGAGCAATGTCGTGTTGTGTTGTTGCAGCACCCAGGCACTCTGCAGCAACTTGGTCTACAATGGGGCTATCCCAGCTGGATTGCTTGTGGGCTTTTGGGGATGGTGGTTGAGGTGATGGGCCTGTACGAGAGGCCCACTCTGTGGCACAGCGTGTAAAATTGGGATCATGTACACCTGCCAGCTGATGTAAGTGGGCAGGTAGAATTTCCTTCATAAGGTCGTCATATGCTGATAAGGAGGACAGGAAGGCTGGAACAGCGATTTGCGTTGCTGTTCGAACTCCGAGGCCCCCAAGTCTTACGGCAAGAGAGGCTTGCGTCCACTGTAGGTCATCAAGAGAGAGGTTAAGGGCTTTTTCTAGCATTGATTTCAGTAACCGGTCATACTCACTTAGTTTTTGGCTACTGTAAGATGGTGAACACCTCAGAAAGTAGGTTAACCTGGGGAAGGACAGACATCTGGTGATGAGGTAGAGTGCATCATGAGCATCAATATCCTCAATCCTCCCATCCATACTCATAAGGTCGGCGATTTTCTTATCAAGGACCTCATCGATGGCTTTCAACCCCAGGGGAGCTCCTAGGAGTGTGCTGTCTTCAGGTTTAGTTTTATGGATATTTGGCAGAAGACCCTCTATTCTCTCTACGATGCCCTGGTTGGAACATATTATTTCACATTTAGAAGGGATCAGGGTGAGGCCTAAAACTGCACCTTGCTCCTGGATTTTTCTAATGTCCTCCAGGAGGGAGTCTTGGGAACCAGACTATATATATATATATATATATATATATATATATATATATATATATATATATATATATATATATATATATATGTCGTACCTAGTAGCCAGAACGCACTTCTCAGCCTATTATGCAAGGCCCGATTTGCCTAATAAGCCAAGTTTTCATGAATTAATTGTTTTTCGACTACCTAACCTACCTAACCTAACCTAACATAACTTTTTCGGCTTCCTAACCTAACCTAACCTATAAAGATAGGTTAGGTTAGGTTAGGTAGTGTTGGTTGGGTTCGGTCATATATCTACGTTAATTTTAACTCCAATAAAAAAATTGTCCTAATCCATAATGAAATGGGAAGCTTTATCATTTCATAAGAAAAAAATTAGAAAAAATATATTAATTCAGGAAAACTTGGCTTATTAGGCAAATCGGGCCTTGCATAGTAGGCTGAGAACTGCGTTCTGGCTACTAGGTACGACATATATATATATATATATATATATATATATATATATATATATATATATATATATATATATATATATATATATATATATATATATTTTATATTATTAAATATGACCGAAAAAGTAAGATTAATAATTCTAACACGAATTTTCTCAATCTTTCGTACATTACGCAGAGTTCCGTGCTGCGTTTCACTTACGAGATGGAAAAGGATGGGAAGCTGCCCTTTCTAGATGTAACAGTCATGGAAAAGGGCGGAGGTTTCCACACTGCAGTCTACACTAAGGAAACAAACATAGGAATGTGCCTAAATGCCAACAGCGACTGCCCTGACAGGTACAAGAGGAGTGTTGTTAACGCATATGTCGACCGTGCTCTCAGCCACAGCTCAGAATGGAAGCAAGTCGACGAAGAACTCTGTAGGGTAAGGCAGGTCCTAGTCAATAACGGCTTCTCCAATGGTTTCATCGAAGACATCATAAGAAGGAAAGTGAAAAGCCATGCAACCTCTGAAGAGACAACTAACACAACACCTATACCCGCTATTAGACTATTTTACAGGAACTTCTTTTCCACAGCTCATAAAACGGAGGAAAGGGTCCTGAAAGATATTGTTAATAGAAACGTTATCCCTACAGACAAAAATCAGAGGATACAACTGACGATTTACTAAAAAACCAGAAAAACGGCCAGCCTTCTCATGAGAAACTCTCCAGACACAAAACAGAACGCTTTAAAAGAGACTAACGTCGTCTATGCCTTCAAATGCCCACTTGGGGACTGTAAGCTCCAAAAAAACAGTATATAGGCAAGACAACAACATCTCTTTCTAGGCGTTTAACTATGCATAAGCAACAGGGCTCCATTAAGGAACATATAATCTCTTCCCACAACCAAACCATCGCCAGAGAAATCCTAGTAAACAACACAGAAATCATCGATAGATACAGCGATAGCAGGCGGCTTGACGTTTGCGAGGCACTACACATCAAGAAGTCAACACCAGCAATCAACAGCCAATTATTGCACAACTATATTCTACCCACCTCAAGACTCCGCTCCAATATAGAAGCATCAAGAAATATGGACCAATAGGCTTTCTACAAACACTTCTATTCAATACCCATTGTTTGTGTTCTGTCTTGTGTTGATACTTTTAATACCCTATTAATATCCCCTCTTGTTCTGTCTTGTGTTAATGCCACATCACCCGTCCCACCTCACTCAAATGTAGATATAAAATCGGAGATACGATTCAGTTGTGTATTTGTGAACTAAAGTCTTTGAAAATGTAATAAGTTTTACGAAACGCGCCCGTGTCGCGTCAGACTAGAAATAAAAATGAATTTTGGAGAATTGATTTTTTATTTACCTCCAACAGTGAAGCGTAATGTACGAAAGATTGAGAAAATTCGTGTTAGAATTATTAATCTTACTTTTTCGGTCATATTTAATAATATATGTCTACAGGAAAGACTGCTACCAAAATATACTAATATATATTTATATATATATATATATATATATATATATATATATATATATATATATATATATATATATATATATATATATATTTTATTAAATATGACCGAAAAAGTAAGATTAATAATTCTAACTCGAAATTTCTCTATCTTTCGTACATTTCTTTTCACTGTTGGTGGTAATTCAAAAATCAATTCTCCAAAATTTATTTTTATTTCTAGTCTGACGCGCCACTTGAGCGCGTTTCATAAAACTTATTACATTTTCAAAGACTTTAGTTTACACATACACAACTGAATAGAACTTACACATCTCCAATTTGTTTATATCTACATTTGAGTGAGGTGGATGGGGTGAGGTGGTATTAATAGGGTATTAATGTCATCAACACAAGACAGAACACGAAACAATGGGTATTGAATGGAAGTGATTGTAGAAAGCCTATTGGTCCATATTTCTTGATGCTTCTATATTGGAGCGGAGTCTTGAGGTGGGTAGAATATAGTTGTGCATTAATTGGCTGTTGATTGCTGGTGTTGACTTTTTAATGTGTAGTGCCTCGCAAACGTCAAGCCGCCTGCTATCGCTGTATCTATCGATGATTTCTGTGATGTTTACTAGGATTTCTCTGGCGATGGTTTGGTTGTGGGAAGAGATTATATGTTCCTTAATGGAGCCCTGTTGCTTAAGCATCGTTAAACGCCTAGAAAGAGATGTTGTTGTCTTGCCTGTATACTGGGTTTTTTGGAGCTTACAGTCCCCAAGAGGGCATTTGAAGGCATAGACGACGTTGGTCTTTTTTAAAGCGTTCTGCTTTGTGTCTGGAGAGTTTCTCATGAGTAGGCTGGCCGTTTTTCTGGTTTTATAGTAAATCGTCAGTTGTATCCTCTGATTTTTGTCTGTAGGGATAACGTTTCTATTAACAATATCTTTCAGGACCCTTTCCTCCGTTTTATGAGCTGTGGAAAAGAAGTTCCTGTAAAAATAGTCTAATAGGGGGTATAGGTGTTGTGTTAGTTGTCTCTTCAGAGGTTGCATGGCGTTTCACTTTCCTTCTTATGATGTCTTCAACGAAACCATTGGAGAAGCCGTTGTTGACTAGGTCCTGCCTTACCCTACAGAGTTCTTCGTCGACTTGCTTCCATTCTGAGCTGTGGCTGAGAGCACGGTCGACATATGCGTTAACAACACTCCTTTTGTACCTGTCTGGGCAGTCGCTGTTGGCATTTAGGCACATTCCTATGTTCGATTCCTTAGTGTAGACTGCAGTGTGGAAACCTCTGCTCTTTTCCATGACATCTTTCATCTTTTTCCTACATCTTTCCACACTGCAGTCTACACTAAGAAATTTGGATTACATTTGAATTACATTACATTTGGTTGGGTTAAACTTTAATAACCATTTGTTCGACCATTCCTTCAGCTTGTCTAAGTCTTCTTGAAGCCTCAAACAGTCCTCTTCTGTTCTAATCCTTCACATAATTTTAGCATCGTCCGCAAACATTGAGAGAAATGAATCGATACCCTCCGGGAGATCATTTACGTATATCAGAAACAAGATAGGACCGAGTACAGAGCCCTGTGGGATTCCACTGGTAACTTCACGCCAATTGGAGGTCTCACCCCTCACAGTAACTCTCTGCTTCCTATTGATTAGATACTCCCTTATCCTCTGGAGCACCTTACCAGCTACACCTGCCTGTCTCTCCAGCTTATGTACCAGCCTCTTATGCAGTACTGTGTCAAAGGCTTTCCGATAATCCAAGAAAATGCAGTCCGCCCAGCCCTCTCTTTCTTGCTTAATCTTTGTCACCTGATCGTAGAATTCTATCAAGCCTGTAAGGCAAGATTTACCCTCCCTGAACCCATGTTGGCGATTTGTCACGAAGTCCCTTCTCTCCAGATGTGTTACCAGGTTTTTTCTCACGATCTTCTCCATCACCTCCCTTTCTCCTAGCACAGTGACCTCACCTTGTTCTATTGTGAAGACCTCTTCGAACCTCTTGTTGAGTACTTCATACACCTCTCTGTCATTCTCTGTATACCTGTCCTCGCCTGTTCGAAGTTTCAATACCTGTTCTTGCACTGTTGTTTTCCTTCTGATGTGACTGTGGAGTAGCTTTGGTTCGGTCTTGGCTTTGTTTGCTATATCATTTTCAAAACTTTTCTCTGCTTCTCTTCTCACCCTGACGTACTCATTCCTGGTTCTCTGGTATCTCTCTCTGCTTTCTGGTGTTCTGTTATTCCGGAAGTTCCTCCACGCCCTTTTGTTCTGTTTCTTCGCTTCCATACATGCCCTATTATATCATGGATATTATACCTGTTGCTTCTCGGATTTTTCCCTTTGGGCTGGAATGAACCTGTTTACTGCCTCCTGACACTTTTGGGTAACATAGTCCATCATACCCTGTACAAATTTATCTCTGAGGTCTGTGTCCCAAGGTATTTCACTTAGGAAACTTCTCATCTGTTCATAATTTCCCTTTCGGTATGCCAGCCTTTTGATTCCTAGTTCTTTTTTGGGGGAGATAAGTCCTAGCTCTACCAGGTACTCAAAGTTCAATACACTGTGGTCACTCATTCCCAAGGGCACTTCCATCTTAACTTCTCTTATATCCCACTCATTTAGGGTAAATATCAAATCAAGCATTGCTGGTTCATCTTCTCCTCTCATTCTTGTTGGTTCCTTGATGTGGTTCTCTCCATGTTTCTGGTCCTCCATGCGGGTCTCTGTTCTTCCAATCTATCTTCCCATGGTTGAAGTCTCCCATAATTAGTAGTCCAGATCCAGATGTGTGTGTGTGTGTGTGTATACTCACCTAATTGTACTCGCCTAATTGTGCTTGTGGGGGTTAAGCTTTGTCTCTTTGGTCCCGCCTCTCAACAGTTCTCGTTCTAAATAGCTCTCAACAGATTCACAGTTCTAAATGTAAAAATGATAAGAAAACCTAGAGAAATGAAGCATATCCTTGAAATTATGGTGCGCCACAAGCGAGGTGAAAAGATATATGCAAGATCCTGCAGGCACAACTAGATGAGTATAACTAGGCGAGTACGTACACACACACACTCGCGGCTGAGTAGATAGCGCTTAAGGGTCGTAATCCTAATGGCCCGAGTTCGGATCCCGGCAGAGACGCAAACAAATGAGCAAAGTTTTTTTCACCCTGATGCTCCTGTGCAACTAGCAGTAAATGGGTACCTGGGAGTTAGACAGTTACTACGAGCTGCTTAATGGGGCTGTGCATGTGTGTGTTAGAGAGAAATGCATGTAGTAGATATAATAGAGGAAAAATAAATTGGTTAGATAGACGGGGTCCAAGAGCTAATAGCTGGATTCTGCAGACACATATAGTAAATACAAATAGTAAATAAATACAAACACACACACGCAGAGAACAATTATGAAAATGATATAGCAAACAAAGCCAAGACCAAACCAAAGCTACTCCATAGACACATCAAGAGGAAAATAACATTGAAAGAACAGGTGATGAAACTTAGAACAGGCGAGGACAGGTATACAGAAAATGACAAAGAGGTGTGTGAAAAACTCAACAAGAGGTTCCAGGAGGTCTTCACAATAGAAAAAGGTGAGGTCACTGCGCTAGGAGAGGGGGAAGTAAACCAGGCGGCCAATGAAAGAGGTTTGAAATTATGAGAGATGAGGCCAAGAGACACCTGTTGGATCTGGATGTGAGAAAGGCTATTGGTCCAGACTGGATCTCACCAAGGGTACTGAAGAGTGTGCAGAGGCACTTTGCTTACCACTCTCCATAGTGTATAGGTCACTGGAGACGGGAGACCTACCAGAAATATGGAAGACGGCGAATGTGGTCCTTGTATACAAAAAGGGCGACAGGCAAGAGGCACTGAACTACAGGCCAGTGTCCTTGACTTGTATACCATGCAAGGTAAAGGAGAAGATCGTGAGAAAAAATCTAGTAACACGTCTGGAGAGAAGGGACTTCGTGACAAATCGCCAACAAGGGTTCAGGGAGAGTAAATCTTATCTCTCAGGCTTAATAGAATTCTACGACCAGATGACAAAGATTAATCAAGAAAGGGAAAGCTAGGCGGACTGCATTTTCTTGGATTTGTCGGAAAGCCTTTGACACAGTACCCCATAAGAGGCTGGTACATAAGCTGAAGACAGGCAGGAGTAACTATTAAGGTGCTCTAGTGGATAAGGGAGAACCTAAGCAATAGAAAGCAGTGAGTTACAGTGAGTGGTGAGACCTCAGACTGCCGTGAAGTCATAAGTGGAGTCCCACAGGGCTCTGTATTCGGTGATATCCTGTGTCTGATATTCGTAAATGATCACCCAGAGGGTATTGACTCATTTTCTCAATGTTTGCTGACGATGCCAAAACTATGAGAAGGAGGAGGACTGCTTGAGGCTTCAAGAAGACCTAGACAAACTGAAGGAAAGGCCGTACAAATGGTTCTTAGAGTTTAACCTAAGCAAATATAATGTAATTAAGATAGGTGTAGGGAGCAGGAGGCCAGATACAAGGTATCATTTGGGAGATGAAATTCTTCAAGAATCAGAAAGAGAAAAGGACTTGGGGGTTGATATTACGCCAGACTTGTCCTCTGCAGCCCATATCCAGAGGATAACATCAGCGGCATATGCCAGGTAGGGCAAAATAAAAACGGCATTTAGAAACTTGAGTACGGAATCATTCAGAACTTAGTATACCACATATGTCAGACCAATCCTGGAGTATGTAGCTCCAGCATGGAGTCCATATCTAGTGAAGGACAAGAATAAACTCGAAAAGATTCAAAGGTTTGCCACCAGACTAGAACCCGAGCTGAGAGATATGAGCTATAAGGAGAGACTACGGGAATTAAACCTCATGTCACTGGATGACAGAAAAGTTAGGGGGACATGACCACCACATTCAAGATTCTCAAAGTAATTGATAGGGTAGATAAAGACAGGCTAATAAACATAAGGAGCATACGCACTAGGAGACACAGGTGGAAACTGAATGCCCAAATGAGCCACAGAGATATTTAAAGGAACTTTTTTAATGACAGAGTGATTGACAAATGGAATGCATTAGGAAGTGATGTGGTGAAGGCAGACTCCATCCACAGCTTCAAGTATAGATATGATAGAGCCCAGTTGGCTCAGGAACCTGTACACCAGTTGGTTGACAGTTTGAGAGATGGGACCAAAGAGCCAGAGCTCATCCCCTGAAAGCACAACTAGGTAAGAATAACTAGGAGAGTACCTGATTGATACCTGGTTGATATGGTTCTGGGAGTTCTTCTACTCCCCAAGCCCGGCCCGAGGCCAGGCTTGACTTGTGAGAGTTTGGTCCACCAGGCTGTTGCTTGGAGCGGCCCGCAGGCCCACATACCCACCACAGCCCGTTTGGTCCGGCACTCCTTGGAGGAATAAATCTAGTTTCCCCTTGAAAATGTCCACGGTTGTTCCGGCAATATTCCAAGTAGTGGTGATGCAGGCGGCGGTGGTGATGATAGTTGTGGCCTAGATGGTGTCGGAAAATCCGACACCATTTAATATATCATACAGATAATAGCTGTATTGTACCAACAAGTTACCCATAGAAAACGTAACTTGTAGTGGAATTACCGTCTATAGAAAACGGGATATCATCACCACATACTATTATATTCTCCACCTATTATGGTGGGAATTATTCTTAAATCCATTAGTCTTTGGACTTTACCATCATAAAACATCTTATATAAATTAACTTAATTATCAATATTAAAGTAGAGTAAATGTGACCCTTCTATCACTTTCTGACATGTGGACAATGTAAGCCAGGCGTCAGAGTGAGGAGGAGGGCAGCCATTGTTTATACGAGACCAGAGGCTCACACGGGAGCAAATTCGGCTCCTGTTAAATTTACTTGGACGTAGTGTTATGGAAACTAAAAATGTACCATTATCAACACGCTGTCTACAAATTCAAGTTAAGTGTTCTTTCCGAAACCCATTATCTATCATTAGTGGCCATTAATGTCATTGGGTAGGGTTAGCCGGTTAGAACGCGAAATCGCCTCATACTAAAGGTAATTAAGCCAGGTCTTTATTGTTCCATGTACAGTTTTCTCTGATATAGCTTGTCATATATAGGTATCTGGCTTCACAGCTAGCGCACTTTTGACAGGTCAAGACGAGGATGCAAGATTTGTGCACCAGTTACTGGGTGATGGAAGCTACCTCAAAGAGGATAATTTGGTGTCTACACCCTAGTTATACCTGGTGGACTAGCCTGCTGTACTATAAGATAAGGAACCTCTTCAATGTATGTAGTTAATTCTGTAGTTTGATTGGCTGCATATATATATAACTAATAAACCCCCCCTAATGTGTAGAGGATCGATTTGTGAGATTATAAGATTATTGCAGAAATACAGTCCACTTAACATTATACAAATTGCTATCGAAGTATATAAATTAACGTAAATATAAATTCATATAAATTAAATAAATATAAATCTCACAGGTCGGTTCCCACATTATTTGGACCTTCGGAACCGGAATATTTGGTCCTATGAACCCACATTTGGTCATCTTAGTACCGGATGAACCAGTTAACCAGTGGATTCATTAAATATACTAGTGCAGTGTTATTTAAACAAGGCCAGCCAGTCAATGACGGTGGCGTTGACTCGTGCGAGTTCACGAGCCCCCCTCAGCCGAGTTCAGCTTCGTCAGCGGTTTCATGCACACCCACAGATATTTGGTGGCGTGTTATTCTGTGAAATGACAGCGCTAATATAGAAGCCAGCCAAATTAGTGACTTGTGTCTTCGCGAGATTGTTCACGGATTTCGTGGTGTTACATTTCGCGAGAGATTATCTACGAATTTTGTGGAGTTTATTTCGCGAGGTCACTAATAATATTTAATACTTCAAGATAATATTAGAAGTTTCATAGAGGCTAATTAAGAGGCTATTATCAATAATTGTGTATATTATTTCTCCAAAATAGAGAATCATTTAATATATATTGCACTAGTGATCACAGTATAATATTTACTAATTGCCAACCCACAACAGGGTAGGATATGACTAGTTGAACTATTATCGTTCATCCTAGTCCCATTATTACCATAGTCAGTTGTACTATATTGATCAACCTAACACCATTAATGAATGGTGTAGACCCTATTTTGGGTGTAATTTTTATCAACGCGAATTGAGTTGTATATATAATAATTTACTTATGATCATTACACCTTTGAGTGATTAATTAGTGTCTCTACCATCCTAGGGTGATATAGAAGAGCTAACCTAAAGGTACTTCCAATGACACTGGTTTATCACTCAAATCATTAGTGTGTATGATTGTATATATATAATGTGTATTAATTTTAAGTGCTAACCTCTAGTAGAGGTAGGATTATTGCCTAGTGAGTGCATTTTACCCTAGGCTACCATTAGTGTTTGTTCAGTATTATGAGCAGCCCAAGTACAAGTCCCACAAGGCTTTACCAACTAGCCAGTATGGATAATGCAGGGAGAATGAAAAGAACCCTTGCAGGTCTTAAAGGCCACTTAACAAGACAGATCAAGAAATGTGAAGATTTGTCACAACAATCAACAGTTGATTATGCTGACCTGGAAAGCTATTATCAAGCAGCTGCAGGTAAATTTGAGCAAATTAAATGTCAAATAGCAACATATGTGGCTGAACTTGCCAACACTAATTTATCAGAAACAGAAATAGACGACATTATGGTTGATCTTGCGAATTATGAAGATCACACTCAGGCCACGTTACAGCCTTATGTCAAATTAATTGCCCAGAACAAGGCAACAACAACAACAGTTGCATCTAATACGAGTCAAGCAGAAGCTCGACTCCCTCCAATTAATTTACCCACTTTCTCAGGAAAAGATGAGGAAGATTGGGACGAATTTTGGAACAAATTCGTTGACCTTGTAGACTCAAAACAATCTTTACCAAAGAGTAGTAAATTCTCTTATTTGCAAGGCCAATTATCAGGTGAGGCTAAAACAGTAGTATCCCATCTGAGATTAACTAATGACGGCTATGATCTGGCAGTAAAACTCCTCAAGGATAATTATGCTGATCCAGAAGTAAGAACATCACATTTAGTTCATGAGCTGTTGCATTTACCCCCACCGGAGGCTTCAGCTGATTCACTCCAAGTCTTCAAGCTGGAGGTAGAATCATTGATCAATGCCCTCAGCCTGACAGCAGATACAAACGGGGCTGAGTGGGTCTTGAAAATAATTGTCCAGGAGAAAATACCTAGGGACATATTGAGACAAATGAGTGCTCATTACAATAAAAGCATCTTATCCATGAATGAAATATCTGAAGGTTTAAAGTCAGTAGTTCATCAATTACGAACACATGACAAATTAAAACCACCAAGTAAACCCTCAGAAACTAATAATAGTAAACCACAGAGTACCAAAGGTACTCCAAATCAATCTAGACAATATAATTCAACACCAAAGTGGAACAGTGGCAGTGTGGGCGTATATGCAGTGGGACCCTCCAAGCCTATAGTTACTGTGTCATCCAAGAACGTGACACCAAAGGGTACTGGAAGCTATGGAACATGTTTGTTCTGCAATGAGAAACATTCAATGTACCACTGCTCTAATTTTCCTGATAGTGACGCCCGTGTTGAGCGACTCAAAGATTTGCAACATTGCACGAGGTGCCTCAGGAAACATAACATCAAGGATTGTGATACCCAATTACACCCTTGTAATAGGTGTAACAAAGGTCAGCACCATGCAGCATTGTGCAGAGACACCAAAACAACGTCTCCAAACCCCAAGGTGGAAGATAGCATTCCCACCACAGTACAGTACTGCAAGGTGCAACAAACAAAGAGTGTCCAATCGGCAAAGTCTAAAGGTAATACGACTTTGCCTACTGCCCAAATTACCATCCTGAATAAGAGGGCCAAGGTCCATACCCGTGGGTTGTTTGACCAAGGATCCCAGAGAACATATATCACTAAAAAGTTGGCAGATGAATTACAATTAAGGCCTGTAGCCCAGACGTCATTCAACATCTCAGGGTTTGTAACAGATGCAGGACCTCAAGTCTACCAGGTGGTACAACCATCAGTACGCTTAGGCAGGTACGTCTGTCGAGTACAAGCCATTGTGGTGGACAAAATACCAGTAGACCTACAAGTTCAAGGTCTGAGAGCAACAGCCAAATTCCTGAGAAATAGAGGAATAAAATTGGCAGATAATATTAAGTCTGATCACCTCACCGACTTCGATCTCCTTGTAGGGACAGACTACTACCATCAATTCATTGGTAGCCCTACTAAATATCAGGGTATAACCATGTTAAACTCTGCAGGAGGTAAATTACTCTCAGGCCCAGTATCAAGCCTGAGGAGACCTATGCCTGCAGATAAAAAATACCAGTAGAGATCTAAATTTGTCAGCTGATTATATTTCTCCAGTAGCATTATACTAAGGAGATTACAGCTGACTATAGTAACAGAGGTTGATGTTAGTATCATCATTTAAAGCTGAAGATGAGTTCATGAGGCCTCAGTGGCAAATCAGTGAACAGTAGCCTAAAACAGCTACAAGTCACTGCGACCAATGTCACTGAACCCACTGCAGTCTCAGAACCATACTTTACTTTAATGATGAGCTATTCAATCTTCTGAATCAATTAACTAAATTAAACCCTAATAAATCTGATGACTGATTTGATACATTTATTATTTAATCAAGATGTATTCCATGGGCCTCAGTGTTTATATATCAGTGACCAGTTACCTGAAGAAACTTCAAGTTATATCTAATGTCACTGATCTCACTGCAGTCCCTGAATCATACTTGACTGTAGTACTTGATCACATCCAGTCTTCTGGGTTAAATAATATGTAATAAGGCTTGAATATTAGCCTTTCAAGAGTTGACAGGGAAATGAAATCGCATTAGACTTCTAACCCCTGCAACTCTAGTACGGGACATCCGTCCTGTACGAACAGACGCACAAATGTGTGATTAATCTAATAATTCGAAGGAGGAGTATCGGTGTTCGTCTGTTCTAAAGAGGACTTCGACCCGTGAGCAGCCCCTGGGGAATTATGTCGGAAAATCCGACACCATTTAATATATCATACAGATAATAGCTGTATTGTACCAACAAGTTACCCATAGAAAACGTAACTTGTAGTGGAATTACCGTCTATAGAAAACGGGATATCATCACCACATACTATTATATTCTCCACCTATTATGGTGGGAATTATTCTTAAATCCATTAGTCTTTGGACTTTACCATCATAAAACATCTTATATAAATTAACTTAATTATCAATATTAAAGTAGAGTAAATGTGACCCTTCTATCACTTTCTGACATGTGGACAATGTAAGCCAGGCGTCAGAGTGAGGAGGAGGGCAGCCATTGTTTATACGAGACCAGAGGCTCACACGGGAGCAAATTCGGCTCCTGTTAAATTTACTTGGACGTAGTGTTATGGAAACTAAAAATGTACCATTATCAACACGCTGTCTACAAATTCAAGTTAAGTGTTCTTTCCGAAACCCATTATCTATCATTAGTGGCCATTAATGTCATTGGGTAGGGTTAGCCGGTTAGAACGCGAAATCGCCTCATACTAAAGGTAATTAAGCCAGGTCTTTATTGTTCCATGTACAGTTTTCTCTGATATAGCTTGTCATATATAGGTATCTGGCTTCACAGCTAGCGCACTTTTGACAGGTCAAGACGAGGATGCAAGATTTGTGCACCAGTTACTGGGTGATGGAAGCTACCTCAAAGAGGATAATTTGGTGTCTACACCCTAGTTATACCTGGTGGACTAGCCTGCTGTACTATAAGATAAGGAACCTCTTCAATGTATGTAGTTAATTCTGTAGTTTGATTGGCTGCATATATATATAACTAATAAACCCCCCCTAATGTGTAGAGGATCGATTTGTGAGATTATAAGATTATTGCAGAAATACAGTCCACTTATCATTATACAAATTGCTATCGAAGTATATAAATTAACGTAAATATAAATTCATATAAATTAAATAAATATAAATCTCACAGGTCGGTTCCCACAGATGGTGATGTTGGTAGTGGTGGCGTCTGTGATGGATGTAATGACACTGGTGGTGGTGATGGTGGTGTTGGTGGTGGTGATGGTAATGGTAGCGTCGATGGTTATTAGCAAACAATTAGAGGAAGTAACCAACAAGACCCAACCAGCTCTAACATGCATTATTACTGAAACAAAGGAACACAGTTGCAACTTTTAGCAACATTATAATATCCATTATCATATAAACTACCCTTATCATCTTAGACTCATTCGAATGCCAGGGATAAAATATATCGAACGAAATGAGAACACACCTAATTATATGCCACAGATTACTTCCATGGTTCATTGAAAAGACCACACGCAAAAAAATAAGACATTAACTTCATTCTGTAACATCCAACCAACAATTTATGAAAGCGGATATTTCGATAAACTCATTCGCTAACATTCGATATCGGAAAGCCTACTTGTAGTCTATTACAGATTCACTTTTTTATTGTCATTCTTTATAGTGTGTCGGCGAGTGGACAGCGACAACGACGGCGATAAACAGCAGCAGCAACAACAACGACAAAAGCAACAATGAACAGTGGCAGTTATGTGGCTTTTACTGCAAGTCCAAAAGACAATTTTGTGAAAATGGGCGCGACATGAGAAACACCAAATTGGGCATCGTTCTTTTCCCATCGCGGGAGGGAGGAAAGCGGAGGATAGAAAAGGAATTAGGTGGATGGGGGGAGGGGGGGGGGGCTACCGAGGTGGCTTCTCCCTCCTATCCCATCATCCATCATGTTCCGCTGAGGTGGATAGTCACTTCCTACTGCATGTCGTAAACACCTTGCGCTGTGCTATATGTAGCCATTTTCTGCCACATTCTGGCTCTCTTCTTACACCTTCAACTAAGTTGACAGCTAAATTCTAGCGAACTAGCCCCTTTGCTTCTGCTCGTGTGCGTCCTTCGTTGAGGTGGTGACGAGAAACGCTTTCTGTTTTATGGATAAAAATGAAACGCAAACCACTGTAACAAATCCACTTAAAAAGGTATTAAGAAGCTCATTTATTTCGTTACGAGCCTCGAATATTGCATTGCAAAGCTTATCTGTTATATTACGAAACATTTATACCAACCCACTCGTCCTCACATATAAGGCTCTTTTTTCAGCCTTGCAACACAGCAGAATAATCCATCACCGCAGGCAAAATAATTTCCAGACCATCATAATTTAACCTCGCAATGACCTACCAACAAGGTACCTTTCATAACACAACAGTTGTACCGGGAATGAATCTTATGAAATTCGGATATACAGAAATAGGATTCATCGCTCACTCTTATCATTCTGCCTAGTTCCCACCTATGAAAGATAAGAAAAACACGCATTCTCAATATTTATTACGGCACTAATGGCGCTGCTAATATCTCGGTTTTTCTTTAGTGTTGTGAAGAACTAGGCAGAGATGTTCGGTGGAACAGTCGCCCTGCGTCCTGGGGAATGGTTGTGATAGTGTTTGAGTCCTGGCGTCTTACAACCTGGGTACTGATTAAGTCCAGCTACAAGTCCTGATTACTGGACCCCTAACTCATGGCTGCTTGTACCCCCCCCCCCCCCGACCTTCGTATTGTCTCAGCAAGTCGTGGTTGTTGGCACTACAACTCCTGGGTGTTGTCACAACACATTTGTTCTGGGTACATAATCACTAAGGATAAATTATTGGATTACACAAATCCACGGTGCTGGCAGAGACACATCTGAGAGCCATGTTTACTCTCAACCAGCAGCAAGAACTGCTAGGGAATGTCTTATTTAGGTTAAATTACATATACCTATATAATGTGGTAGATATTTGAATTTACCTATTTTAAATATATTTTGTATTTAAACAAAATGGCGTCTGGTAGAGGCATGATATTTGTCAACGATGGTTTACAGGTCAGGCAACCTAATGTAACCAATGGGAGGAGACCAAGCTCGTCATGCAGCAGAGAAACCGCGTGCGATTGGGTGGCCGGAGCTTAGTTGTTCTGCTCTCATCTGAGCACACTTCACCTGACTGAAGCCTCCCACGTAAGCCTCATATAGTGCAGCTGCGACAGTCTTTGAGTGAAGCGGGAGTACCACAGACTACGCTGCTCTGGTCGATGGCACGATGATTGTGTGGGAGACTGGCAGGAAAGTTCCAAGTGCTTTGTCGTGCCACAGAAAGTTTTGCTTTGATACTGTGGTCTTTTGAGACTTTGTGGACGACCCGTTGTCTGATCGTATCCAGGATCAACAGGAAACAACATTTAAAAACATGAAACAAAAATTAACCAAAAATATATAAAAACAGACGAAGAAAACGAGTCTACAAGAAAGTCCAAACAAGGTAACTTTCCTGGGAGGACCTTAGTGATGCTCTCATTCCCCGCAAGTCAACGTCTGAGATCCAGCGGGAAGGTAACTTGACAATTTAGGGACAAGTTTGAGAATTTGGCAAGTTCAACAGTCAAGTTTAGTAGTTCACTTCCGTAGAGACGATGTTCTTAGCATAGCTCTCATTGTCCAGACAGTCATCCCATCCCTTCCCCTCACCCTGGCACTCACCCTCCTTCACTATCCTCATCACCCTGGCATTCACCCCCTTCATTATCCCCCTCACCCTGGCACTCACCCTCCTTCACTATCCTCATCACCCTGGCACTCACCCCTTCATTATTCCCCACACCCTGGCACTCACCCCCTTAACTATCCCCCCTCACCCTGGCACTCACCCCCTTCATTATCCCCCTCACCCTGGCACTCACCCCATTCATTATCCCCCTCACCCTGGCACTCACCCAATTCATTAACCCTCTCACCCTGGCACTCACCCCCTTCATTATACCCCGCACCCTGGCACTCACCCCCTTCATTATCCCCCTCACCCTGGCACTCACCCCCTTCATTATCCCCCTCACCCTGGCACTCACCTCCTTCACTATCCCCTCACCCTAGCACTCACCCCTTTTTATTATCCTCCTCACCCTGGCACTCACCCCCTTCATTATCCCCCTCACCCTGGCACTCACCCCCTTCATTATCCTCCTCACCCTGGCACTCACCCTCCTTCACTATCCCCCTCACCCTGGCACTCACCCCCTTCATTATACCTCGCACCCTGGCACTCACCCCCTTCATTATCCCCCTCACCCTGGCACTCACCCCCTTCATTATACCTCGCACCCTGGCACTCACCCCCTTCATTATCCCCCTCACCCTGGCACTCACCCCCTTCATTATCCCCCTCACCCTAGCACTCACCTCCTTCATTATCCCCCTCACCCTGGCACTCACCCTTCTTCACTATCCCCTCACCCTAGCACTCACCCCCTTCATTATCCCCCTCACCCTGGCACTCACCCTCCTTCACTATCCCCCTCAGCCGGGCACTCATCTCGTTCCCCATACATTCATTCTGGCTCTCACTTCACCCTATACCCTCGAAGAAAGCTCACCGCATCCCTATTCCTTCATCTTATACTCTTCCCTGGCACTTTATCCACCCCTCTCCCCTGGCACTCCTCCCCTCACCCCTGGCACTCCTACCTCACCCCTGGCACTCCTCCCCTCTCACCCATGGCACTTCTCCCCCACCCCTGGCACTCCTCCCTCACTCCTGGCACTCCCCTCTCACCCCTGGCACTTCAACCATCACCCCTGGCACTCCTCGCCTCACCCCTGGCACTCCTCACCTCACCCCTGGCACTCCTCCCCTCACCCCTGGCACTCCTCCCCTCACCCCTGGCACTCCTTCCCTCACCCCTGGCACTCCTTCCCTCACCCCTGGCACTCCTCCCCTCATTACTGGCACTTTTCCCTTCACCCCTGACACTCCTCCCCTCACTCCTGGCACTTCCCTCATCCCTGGCACTCCTCCCCTCACCCCTGGTACTCCTCCCCTCACCCCTGGCATTCCTTCCTTAACCTCTCATCCCTGGCATTCCTTCCCTAACCTCTCATCCCTGGCACTCCTCCCCTCACCCCTGGCACTCATCCCCTCACCCCTGGCATTCCTTCCCTAACCCCTCATCCCTGGCACTCCTCCCTTCACCCCCTGGTACTCCTCCCCTCACCCCTGGCTCTCCTCCCCTCACCCCTGGCATTCCTTCCCTAACCCCTGGCACTCCTCCCTCTCACCCCTGGCATTCTTCTCCTTACCCCTGGCACTCCACCCCTCACCCCTGGCACTCCTCCCCTCACCCCCGGCACTGCACCCCTCACCCCTACACTCCGTGATCCCTCTGTACCCTTCCAATAACATTCACTGCTGGGGTCCGCTCAGGGGAATTTCCAGCATTCGGAGCTCATTTCCAAGATCCTAAAAGTCATGTTATTAGGTAATCACAGTTTCTCCTAGACATTGAGGGAAGGAAATGGGAAATAAGAGACAAAAATAGGAAGAATGAACAGAGAGAACAGACAGAAAAAGAAAGAAGAGGCAAAAAACGAGAGAGGAGACAGTGTGGTACAGACATACATGTTGCAGGTATTGACTGACTGGTGGACTGATTCACTATAATTCCTCTGGTTCTCTATCAACCAAGAACACTCAGGCGTCACCTATTGATAATAAAAACGTAAATTTGAGATAACGCTAATAAGAGATCGCATCATATCCGAGGCTGAGGTGACCCAGCAGCAAGGGATGTATGCACGGTGAGGTGTAGCCAGGTTCTGGGTGTATTAACACTGAGAAAATACTTTAGTCCTGAACTAATATTTTACTGTGAAAAGTATATATATTCTGATGATTGATCAGTACGTTACTTTGGTGGCCCTAATAACCCTCCTGTGGTTGACAAGCTTCAAGCTTTACACGAAACTAGTTTCAGAATGTTCTGTTCAGTACACTAAATAACAAATATAGTTAAACGCATCAGTGAAACTTCAGTTGTGTGGGAGTGAATGATTGAAACACCTCCCACTGGCGCGGTAACAAGGCCACTGACTGCTCACCAGATAGCACTAACAACAATAAAGCTTAATAGATACAATAATATAAAATAAAAAAATACGTATATGGTGAATAACAATATATTTTAATGAAAGAAATCTGTATATAAGATCCAATGAAGTTTTGTCGACTAATTTCCAACTACAGATCCAGTCCAAATCTCGGTGACTGACAGTGGTTGTATGATTGTGTGTGAGCCTCAGGTGTTACTGCACCTTGTTAAGGCAGCTTACCTGAACCTCACTGCTATCCTTTTCTCAGCTGAATAAGACAAGTTTATCACGGAACATGCAGATGCCTCATTCTGATATATGAGGAGCAGGATAAATGTATGAGTTCCGGGTTCTCTTAAGACTTGTGTCAGTTGATGGAGGGAAGGCGGGAGGGAGGTATTTGGAGGTTTAAGAGGGAAAGATAAAGGGGATTGAGAGAGAGGGAGAGAAGGAGGATATAGTGGAGGAACAAGACAGGTGGGGAGAGGTAAGGAAAGGGAGTCATTTGAAAATGAGGATGAAAGGAATGGATAAGTAGAGCTACACATGCTTCCAAGGTCACGATATTACTCTTAGTCATACACTCGCATACTCTCCCAGATATACACTCGCTTACTCTCCCAGTCATACACTCACCCCGCTCCAATCATACACACATCCCCTCCCTCCCAGTCATACACTCACTCCCTCTCATAGTCCTAAAAACACTCCCTCTACCAGTCACTCACTCACACAAAGTTACAAAGCTACAAAGATGGTTTCAAAGTTTCTGCCATCTTTGTAACTCAAAGATGGCAGAAAGATTTTATCCATCGTAAGAATCGTAAAAAAATAGAAAAAACATGATGTAGAAGAAGATGAATCTTGTTCACATTATAATTTAAATTGTGCATATGATAAGGAAAAGCGAATGAACAGAAAATGAACTTTAGATATATTAATCATCAGCCCATCCTCTTATTTAGATAGAACTTAAGAGTAGCGATATGGACCAGATCATCTTAGCCGATATGTTGACGGAAGGTATATCAGTGAAGCTGAAGTGTGGGAAAGCTGTAGGTTTTGATGAAATATATATATATACATGCTATTCAATGTACTTAAATTAATGAATGGAGTAGGTGAGCAGATTGTTTATGAAGGCACGAGAATGTAGAACTGTGTCCTATGATTGTATGACTGAATGTAACACTGATATATAAAGTGAAAATTAAGCAGGAGCAAGAATTATCGAGGAATTTCTTTAGTAACTCAAATGCTTAACGTATATAGTAAAATAGCGACCGAAAGTATACATGAAACACTGGGAAATTGACGAGTGATTGTTGCAGCACACAGAGAAGAGATGTGTGTGAATGTTTAGCGGTGAACACCACAAATATTTTCTAACACAGTCATTAATTATTATTGGGTCATTGGGTCATTCATTAATACAATGCTAACAAGCATATAAACATTTGTTCTGTCTTCTGTGGACAGGGTTAGAGGTATGTTATCCATGGTGCAATGAATGTATGAGGAAGTGTGATCGTCCTATTGAAGAGTGTGTTGGAACGTGGTCGTCGTGGCGGAGTGTGGTCGTCATGGTGGTGTGTGGAGGAGTTTGGTCGTTATGGTGGTGGAGTGTGGGGGAGTGTAGGCGTCCTGTGTAGAGTCAGAGTATCCTGAAGCAGCACGGAGAAGCTACAGGATCACAGATCTGGACTCTAAAGATATGAACAGCCCAATTTACCTCCAGAGGCGAAAAGAGGCTTTCTGTAATATAGTACATCAACCAAAGACCAGATTTGTTTCCGAAACTCATTTATACGTCTGTGTTATGCTCTACGCAGCGTTCATATATATATATATATATATATATATATATATATATATATATATATATATATATATATATATATATATATATATATATATATATATGAATGAAAACTCACACCCCAGAAGTGACTCGAACCCATACTCCCAGAAGCAACGCAACTGGTAACTACAGGGCGCCTTAATCCGCTTGACCATCACGGCCGTCAAAAGGAAGTGATAGCCGAGGCTATTTGAGCCACTTCCCCGACGGCAACTCGGATGGTAATCTTGGGCATAGCATTTCACCAAATCACCTCATTCTTTGGGGCACACGTGAGGAACACAAATGCGAACAAGCCTGAATGGTCCCCAGGACTATATGCGAATGAAAACTCACACCCCAGAAGTGACTCGAACCCATACTCCCAGAAGCAACGCAACTGGTAACTACAGGGCGCCTTAATCCGCTTGACCATCACGGCCGTCAAAAGGAAGTGATAGCCGAGGCTATTTGAGCCACTTCCCCGACGGCAACTCGGATGGTAATCTTGGGCATAGCATTTCACCAAATCACCTCATTCTTTGGGCCACACGTGAGGAACACAAATGCGAACAAGCCTGAATGGTCCCGAGGACTATATGCGAATGAAAACTCACACCCCAGAAGTGACTCGAACCCATACTCCCAGAAGCAACGCAACTGGTAACTACAGGGCGCCTTAATCCGCTTGACCATCACGGCCGTCAAAAGGAAGTGATAGCCGAGGCTATTTGAGCCACTTCCCCGACGGCAACTCGGATGGTAATCTTGGGCATAGCATTTCACC
>NW_025568576.1:0-26101 GCF_020424385.1 Procambarus clarkii | reverse complement strand
GACATCATAGATCTGAGATAGATAGGATATCATGCTCAACTTGTCTGGCACGTCACATTCTGCCATCTCAGCACCCGTCATAACCTAGAAAAAATAATTCTTGACAAACAGAAGCCAGAAATCATACTAGGGAGTAAGAAACTCTACAAATGTGAACACAATGTATATCTGCCACCATACATTTATGTACAACTATAAGTATGAGAAAACACTGTAGCCAAATCAAGCTTGCATATCATAATTTCTCTGGCAAAAACACTCCCAACTGGACCAGTATATCAAGGATTTTCTTATACATGATGTAACACTGTAAAGGTGTTTGGTTTAGTTTATTTAAAATATAATTAGTACATGAGTCAGAGACAAGAATTGAGAGGCGCCAGTTGTCCACGGAAAGTCACACCTGAGAGTTAATGACCCCAAGTGACCTGAGGTCAGATCATGGGAATTTCACCTTGCTTCTGTAATCTCATAATTGGAGCCTGGTAGCCTTCAAACATGCCGACGTTTAAGGAGTGGCTTGGTAGAGAGCCGGAGGCTTAATCTACTTGTGGGCGGAGTTAGCTACTAGGATCCCAAATATACTCGGAGAGCTATCGATTCGAGAAGCATTGGCAATAGGAGACCAGCCAGCGGAGCAGAGCAGAGGCCAGCCGTCGAGATAGGCCGTCAACCAGACGGGGGTGACGCTGCTGAAAATTGCAGACTCCCCCCCCCCCTCTCTATTCAACTTAGACTCAGTCCTCGGTGAGTGAACATTTAGGTGACTTGGTCGTGTTTTACAAGGTTTGTGTGATGATCAGGGGCATCATGTTGTAGTGTTCTCAGATTCTTGGAGGATGACTCACTTTGAATATTAATCTTTAACATTTTAATTGGATTGCTTAAGTTATGATACTTATCATGAAAAATATAATTGTTGAATTATTATTTAAATGGACTTTATTTTGTTCCCTAGAGATTTTGAGTTGAGGTGAGAAAGCCTCTGTGGTTACTGGTTTCATGGTTTAGAATGAGTACATGATAAAGATGGGACCATACTAATAATGATCTCTTGATAAATCTTTGGTGAATATTGTGATACAGACAAGTTCCATTCCTTGCTTGTATGTAATGATCATGAATGGTGTGGCAGCATTTCGTCTTCTACTATTACTTTTACTTCTACTAGTACTCTTCTACTTCTACCTATCTAAACCTCTCCCTTCACCCCTCTCTGAACTCTCACTTTCAACTAATGACCCTCCTCGCTCCTCCACCTCCCTACCTCTCACCCCAAACCCTCACTAATTATATATCTTGTATGAAAAATATATATTATACTGCCTATGAATAAGAAATTTAGGGTCACAGAATTAGAACGCTCTTCAAGCATTTTTCCCTAGTAACACCACCTAGCAACGCTAGCCTGGACAGCTTCTTGTTGTGGTTGTTTTAGATTCAGGTACTTGGAACAAAAGTTCCAAGCAGCACAGGCTATGTTGAGCCCATAGTGGACTTGATCCTAGATAGCAGTGTCACTAATTATTATTCAATTTCTATGACTTTACTCTGCAGAGTACGAATTGTTTATATTACCTTATTTTAACATTTTAAGCAGTGCTTTAATTTAAAGTTAGTTTGCTAATCATATTACAGTATATAAACCTATTTACTAATAAATTGGTATTTAAAATTAAGTAACCAGCAACCCTGGTTATCACAAGTCGAGCTTGGCCTCAGGCCGGGCTCAGGGAGTAGAACACACAGAACGCTTTCCAGGAATGCTCCAGATAACCACCCCCTCCTGGGAAGGGGGGTTACCTGGAGCATCCTCCCCCCCCCCCCTCGCACGACACCCAGGAGGAGGGAAGGGCAACCAAGTTCCTTGCCTGGCACAATTAGAATTTACACTTCAACGCTCTGATCATTATTTTCACCTAGCTGGAGAGACCGTAACTGAGCCATTGGATGACATATAAGAATCTCCAGAATGCTGTCAGATGCCAAGCTCTCATGGTTCATAAAATCAAAATATTTGCCCAGCTCCAGAGAAAGTTCAATGAGTCTAGCATTATTAGACTCTGAGCATCCATGTTCCTTTTCAGTTAAGAGAGCACTTATGACTGTTTTAATTTATTGAGTAGTACCATATTAATAAATAAATCGTAAGTCATTAACCATTTCCACCCATCCAGTAAGTATGATTACATTACGGGGTTTAACCCCAAACACATGTACATAAATTTTCATATCTTGTAACTTGTGAATGGATATACAGTAATTTAATATAATTAAGAAATTATTAACTTTAGTTACTAGTTGTTTCAGACAACTAGGCTGATTTATTTTGTCATTTTACAACTTTGGTCCAACAAAGCTTAATCATTGAATCAGTGTCCTGCTGTGCTGGATACAAATTTATAGCATTAATCACATTGTGGGTTCTCCTCAGGTATGGTGGAAGACTGCACTTGAAACTAAATACTACTTGCTTCTACAAAATTAGGATACAATAGAGGACGTTGTCAGAAATCAACTAAGCTACACATTATTGATTCTCTTGTTAAATTATTCATAACAAATTCATATTCGACTTAGCATTTACAAGCGAGTAATTGAATCATATTACAAGGTTTAGTTTGTCATACAATTCTTTAAGTTCTCTGCCCCATGCCTGTTTAATTAACTTGTCTGGTCGATAGTTTTTGACCTTTAGTGTGGTCAACTTTACGGATTTGGCAAGAGAGAACAGGTGTATTTAAATATCTTTATCCACAATTGTATTTTCTTACAAACTATACCGACTAACAGGGGGGGCTATTGAGTCTAGGTAAAGAGTTGAAGAATTTAATAATATACAACATGTAATTGTGATTTCATTGTGCATATAAACATGTATATTTCAGTACACACATGAGATACTTACAGGAGGGATCCCGAAGTCACGTTCCAGGATATCATATGCCAGCTGGTTGTTTTGAGCAATATCTTCTGGCTGCAAGGCTTCAAAGTCAATCAAGTCCGGACGGTAGCGGTGAATAATAGCACACAGTGCCCGACCATCCTAGAAATTTTTTAATTCTTTATACACAGTACAATACAATCTAGTACCATTGAGGCCCAAATTCAAGCATCTGACAATCCAAGAGAATGAAATGTTATTCACACTATTATGGATTTCATCTTATAGTAATGTACTTTAAGTTATATATATAAAAAAAAAAATATTACTCAAATTATGAGTATTTTCCTAAAATATATCTACCATAGGATATAATATATCCTGGAGTAGGTAATATATAATGCTAATATATCACAATATACAGTGACCAAGAGAGTGACAAGAAAAAATCCCTCACCTATTTCTTCCAGGCTGGGGACACCTCCCCATTCAATTTATATGGGAAATGAAATAGTTATAACTTAACACGAAATGTATTTATACTTTAAAATACAATTAGGCAAAAGAATTGTACTAAAGAAGAATTATACAAGGTTTAAACTTATTCATTAACCACATACCTTAAAGGAGGTGGTCATATTGTCTACGTGAACAGAGTCATAGAGGGCAACTTGCTTCTTGCACCACACCAGCAAAGTATCAGGATGTATAAAAGAATCTGCAAAGAGTAATTTTCAGCATAAATGAACTTGCTTTTTAGATTTCCATGATTTAATATAACATTTGTAGAATATATTATATTTATTAAAGGCGTGCTGTATCTTGGGTATGCACCCGACCTCCGAAGAGCTGGACGAGGCCTTCGAACACTGATTGTTATATAAGTGTGTGTTCTCTGTAGGCTGTAGCAATGCAATAAAATTAAATAAAACAAAATTAATAAAAAATAAAAGGGGTGGTAGGAGAGGAGAGATTAAAGTGTTCAGTGAGAATCCACAAGGTCTTCTCTGAACACCCTTTATTTTCTTCTTCGAGGCTGTGGGGTCCCTTCAATTGAACGAGAGGTGCTACCCCTATTTATTATATTATTTATATAGGTACCCCTATTATACCCCTATTTATTATATAGGTACCCCTATATTTATATATATACCCCTATTATTTATATATATATATTATTTATATATATATATATATATATATATATATATATATATATATATATATATATATATATATATATATATATATATATATATGTATATATGTATATGTATATGTCGTACCTAGTAGCCAGAACTCACTTCTCAGCCTACTATGCAAGGCCCGATTTGCCTAATAAGCCAAGTTCTACTGAATTAATATATTTTCTCTAATTTTTTTCTTATGAAATGATAAAGCTACCCATTTCATTATGTATGAGGTCAAATTTTTTTTATTGGAGTTAAAGTTAACGTAGATATATGACCGAACCTAACCAACCCTACCTAACCTAACCTAACCTATCTTTATAGGTTAGGTTAGGTTAGGTGACCGAAAACGTTAGGTTAGGTTAGGTTAGGTAGGTTAGGTAGTCGAAAAAACATTAATTCATGAAAACTAGGCTTATTAGGCAAATCGGGCCTTGCATAGTAGGCTGAGAAGGAGTTCTGGCTACTAGGTACGACATATATATGTATATATTTATATGTAAATATATATATGTATATATATATATATATATATATATATATATATATATATATATATATATATATATATATATATATATATATATATATATATATATATATATATATATATACATACACATATACACACATATACATATGTATGTTTTAAAATGAGTTAGCAAATCCAAGTTGACTTTAAACAAATCAAAATGCAGTAAGTACTGTAAATACTAAAGTTTTAACAAGGAATAAGGATTCAAGGCTGAGAAGTATAATATCATAAATTAATTTGTTACACAGCACAGCAGTAGAAACACCCACACAGTAACACACATTCCTCAGTAAGGTGGGTTTTCACTCAAGTATTGAAAGCACTAGCAACTGTAAATTAGAATATGCAGCATTTCAAACAATTATTGTCCATGGCAACACTATCCACAATTACATTTCTCATAGACATATCCCTTTACTGTGATTTCCTTGTGTATTAAGGTCTAAAGTAATAAAATAGCAACAAAAACTTCCAGGATCATGCACACCAAGAAGGTTAGGATTAATAATATTAATTAGGTTCACTTTAAACCCTTAAACTGCTGAATTAAATTTTACTTTGCACTTATCAAATTCAATGGTAACGTCTCTCTAAATGCACCTTCATTAGCAGACCTTAATTTGACTCGATGCTACTACTTCACAGTCTATAAGCATGGCTACAGAGGAAGGCAAATACAGTACCAAAAAATGCTCAAAAGCATAGTTATCAGCCCAATGAATACAAAAATAAAATTGGTTCTTTATTCACAAAACGTGCAAAACCAGCAACAAATTGCATATAAATATTACTGCCCAAGAGCTATGCAGGAAATTACTACAATATAAATTATGAAAGGGAAAAGAGCCACTTTATATATCTAACATCACTCTCACATGAATTACATTTACTTTCCATTATGCAGAAATAGTACAAGTACATAAATGGCACATCTTTCCCTTGCATAATATTTGTGATGCTAAATAAAGTAATGAAGCCCAATATATGTATATTCTAGGTTAAATTGATGAATTTATTTACCCTTTACTGAGGGGCACCAGGAAGAGAGAAAAACAAAACATTATTATTGAAACATACTACTGTATTCCTGAAGCTGAAACATTACCCCTGAGAAGCACACAATTGATCACTCTGGCCATCCATTTCTTAGCTCAGGACCAATAAGCTCAAGAGACTAGACTCCCACACTAGTTCATTAAGTACAACCCTCAAGTAAATACTGTATAGCATTAGTATAAACATAACTTTACAATTCAGAGAGTAATACTATTAAATTACAATACTGTACTTTACAAATTTAGATTACGGGATCCTTGAATTTATAAAGAAACATACTCGTTTGGAACTTTGCCACAGCTAACAACCGATTTTCTGTGTAAGTTTATGTGCAAGATGTGAAAGAAAAAGTCATTGGAGACAAAAGCTAGAAATTTTTTAAATTTCCTAGAGTTGGAGTTTTGCTCTTAAAATAGTGACTATCTTCTTACACGTATTAAATGTTTTATTAAATAATTAATCTATTTTATTATTTAAATATTTTATTTATTATTTAAATATTTTATTTATTATTTAAATATTTTATTTAATTAAATTTAATATAACACTGAACAAACACTGAACAGACATTAATCCAGACTTAATTAAAAGGGTTCAATGTAGTGCACACAAGCAACAAAATAGGACAAAAAAGAAAGACATCGTTTCTACCTATTGGGGCAATAATAAATTCAGCTGGAAAAAAAAAATTATCATCAATAATTGGGGAGGACCTTTAACCCTTAACATGCTCGGGGTCTAATATCCTGCCATCCGCACAGGTGCATGTCATTTTGAAAAAAAAAAAAATTTTTTTTTTTGCTAATCTGTTAAGTTCTGTTCACTGATCACGGGAAAAATAAAAAAAAAAATCTATTGTACTTACTTTTGTTGCAATAGAGCCGAGAAGCTCTGTGATGACGTCACAATCTGCATGTTCGCTCATGCAGTACACACCCGGGATGTGTTGCGCGCGGTCCTCAAACAGCCAGAATTGCCACAAATATATTTTCGCGCTATTTATTTACAATGTCTAAGCGCATTTTATCTAATTTTTTTTCACTAATTGTGTTTCAAATACTGTTTGAACATATTTTGTATCAATAATTGTTGCATATTTGAGTATACACAGGCGCACACAAATGTTTTCAATTACGGCAATATAATATGTCATTACAGTCTATTATATTGTATGTTCTGCTTATATTTGTATATATTTACACACACGCACACGCTATCTGCTTATATGTTTACATATTTACACACTCGCACACGCTATACACACTTTGAAGCACACTTAGAAGATTTCTAGACTGTGGTAGTCATTGAAGCAGTCGACAGCACATAATGGGATACCACACGTTTCACACCATGTTTGCACAAGCTTCCGTTTCTTGTCTCTACGTGTCGTTGTTTTACACACCAAGCAATCACGTTGGGCTATTGCACGCTTCACACCAGGTGGCAAATACTTAAGTTTGTGTGCTAGGAAGCCTTCAGTGTGAGCGAGGCGTGGAGTACCAGCATGCTGCAACAGTGGGTTTATGATGGGCCGCTGAATACCTGGGACATCTTTTGCAAACTTTCCTAATAACTGTATTGCAGCATCAAATACAAAGTCACGGAAAGTGGGCTTACGTCCAGTTCTCACAAGGTACATGTTGAAACAGTTCAGCATGCTCATGTCCACAAGATGGAAGAACACTTTTTTCGTCCACCTACATGTCTTCCGCACACACTCTGCAGTGCCAATCATCATGTCTGATTTATCAATCAACCGCATGTTGATATTATAGTCTAAAACACAGTCTGGCTTATATAGTGGTGCGTTTGTTTTATGGCTCACTTTCCCACTGTTCACCATTGTTCCATCATGAATTGTTGTCAACAAGTTCACCTCTCTTTTGTCTTTCCACCGAACTGACAGAATGTTATCACTTTTCCTTCTCTGACACTCACCAACTGCAACGTCGTTGTCAAACACAGGCATTTCCCTTCGTTGTGGCTTTACTGTACCAACCAATCCGGTTCTATTTTCTAGCAAGAACCGAGCTAGCAAGGGACTTGTACAGTAATTATCTGTGTATAAAATGTGTCCCTTGTTCATCCACGGAGCCATGATGGTCTTCACTACACTCCCCGAGAATCCATGTTCGTCGTTACCGGGAATGTCTACATCACTAGCCGAGTACAGAATCATGTGTAACACGTATCCTGTCTCACAATCACAAAGAACAAAAAATTTCAGGCCAAATCGGTTTCGTTTTGAGGGAATGTACTGTTTGAATGGAACACGTCCCTTGAAAAGTATGAGAGATTCATCAACCACCAGCTTCTGTGCTGGTACGTAAAAATCTCTGAATTTTCCAATAACATCGTTCATGTAGTGCCTCACTCGCCACAGTCTATCATCAGGTGTTCGGTCCTGAACACTTCCAAAATGTAGACACCTGAGGAGTATCTGAAACCTGTTTCGTGACATATATTTCCCGAATAAAGGTGTTGGTATTGTCTTGTCCTTGCTCCAATAGTCATTTATTGCATGTTTGTGACAGTGCTTCATCAACAAACAGAGTGCCAAAAACACATACATTTCCGCCACTGTGGTATTTTTCCAACGCTGCAGTCGTGAAAATTCTGTGATTTCCCTCTCAATCAGGTAAGCAGCATGCAGGTTCGTTTGGTGTACAATGTATTCCATGAGTGGTTCATCATAGAATGCTGTAAAATATTCCATCTCAGCCATGTCCTCACCTTGATTAGGGAAAAGGTTTGTAATCCCTACATCTTTATCGTCAAAGTGACGAATATTAGGAATAAAATCGTCACCATCACTCCACTCAAGTACACCAGGTGTCCTGCGAGATGCAGAGGAAAGACGGCGAGGAAGCGATGCATACCGGCGACCAGGAGCTGAATACCGTCTGCGAGAAGCACGGCGGCTACGTGCACGTGAGGTGGGTGCACGTGAGGTGGGTGCACGTGAACACGAGGGTCTTGGTCCCTCATGTGGTGCCATGCGGTGGCGCTTGGCCGGGCGAGATGCTGCTGACGCGACAATTTCTCGCCCAGTTACACCACTGGTACCAGCCACAGGCTCAATAAAACTTTGATCTGAGTCACCTCCCTCTGACTCGTCACCCTCAAACAGAAAATATCCACAGGAACTGTGAGGTCGTGGTAGAATTGGGGTAGAAAATGGGCGAGGAGGCATGGGAGAGCGTATAGGCCTCGCCATGGCATGGCGGTCATTCTCACTTTCACTGCTGCTGCTACTATCACCCGACAACTGTGTATAATCCTCATCGTTGTCTGAATCGTCAAACACACTTTTTAACAAGCACTAACTTCCTGTCCCCAATGAAACCAATAGAGATGGTGGTTCTCAAGTAAATTCAGATAAATAATGTTTGCTCCAAGAGTCTCCTCTGGAACCTTTACTGCCTCCAATTCCCCAGCAGACGTTTCCGACTTCCATGGAAATTTTTACATATTTCCAGTTTCCTTGGAAAGCTCCTGTGAAGGAGACTTCAACAACTCATCAACATCTTCATCCAGATCAAAACAAGTTTCTTAACTAGCTCCTCGATGTTCTGTCACTTTCATCTAATCCCCTAGCCCCTTAAAACTATTGATGAATGTATGGCAAATCTTTTTCCAACTTTATACAATGACTACTTCACATTCTTCACACTCTTAAAGCTATAACTTCTCTGAAATATTTGGGAGGTAATTTTTCCATCTACTGATGGAAAAAATCAACTGCCTAGGAAAAAATACTGAATGATCCTATAACTTCCTCAGTCCATTAATTACAACAACAAGGTTGTATTTGAAGGCATAAATAACAACCTTGATAAATATGGCAAATTTTTTAAAGAATAATTTAGTGAATAAAAATTAACATAATCCTCAATACAAATTACCTCTTCTTTTCCTCTTCTTTGGTAGTTCGTCAGAATTGACTAGGTGAGGATTGGTAACCTCCTCAAGGTGGGCAGCGTCATCAGTGTCAAAAGGGAGCGTACTTGAAAGGGTAGCACTGCGCGTACATTAATTGTGGGATATCTTGTTGCTGGATCCAGTGTATATGAAGAGTGATCTGTACATTATGTTAGAAATCATTAGTTATAATACAAAACCAGTACAGAAGCATAAAGAAAAAACTTAACCTTGTAATAAATTATTTAAATAGATGTGATATTCACCGCCTCTTTATTGATACAGTATCTTTAAAACCTTGTGTGATATTTCTAAACATCATTATGAATGATGTTTTACTACTAAATATTGCATTACTAAATATTATGTTCTAGTTTGAAAGCATCATTATAGCCTATTATTTACTTCCAGCACCTATTGCACCAAATGTGCTCAATCTGTTGTCTAATTGAGTAGTATGCTGGCATCTAGCAGCAACTAGATGCTGTTTATCTTGCTTAGTCTGTTTTCACATAAGCATGATTTCATCATTACGATAATTGAAATTCCTTCTATGAATTGATACATTTCTTTTGTAATATTTCAGGTTAGTGAAGTGAATCAAAATTTTATATAGCATTCAAGTATCTTTTCATCCCAATCACTACACCATGTTTCCCACATGAGAAATGGCCATATGAAGAAACAATCTTAAATATTTGCAATATTTTTTTCCATGTTATAAATTCTTACATGTGAATACATGAAACATTCATCAAAACACTCCTAACACTTGTTTGTCATTCGTACAAATGTTGCCTCTTGCATGTTTCCAGAATATAAAATGTCTTAAAATATGATTGCCACAGCAGTCTTACACAGCTGATATGAGTATAAACTATGAAAAAGGCACAAAATAAAACTAAATCAATAAATATGCAGTGCAGAAATGAGGTAAAGGAGCAGACCTCTAAGTGGCGAGGCAAGCTAAGTGAAGCCAGAGAAGAGTGCTTAATGAGGAGGGAACACTTATTATACTTCCTTAAGAAAGCTCTTTCTTCAGAATTATGTCAACCATTTTACTGTAACCATCCAACAGATAATAAAAGCCTTCACCAAATTGATTTCTAAATGTATTTTAATACTGTACATATATTTGTATGGATGAAAAGCCACTTTTCACCTGCAAGCATATATTCTCTGTCATTGGTAGACATTGATCCAGTACAAGCCTCTTATACAGCTGTTCAAGATGCTCTAACTTAACATTATAAGAGGTTTCTGCAGAGCAATAGATGTTTGTGACACAGGTGCCAGGAACAGTAAAGGGGTCTGCATTCACCATCTACGATATTCATTAGTGTTACAATCTAGGAGCTGCTAGCATAAAAAGTTCATTGTTAAATTATTTAACAAAAAAAAAAAATAAAAGCAATTCTTGATATTAAAGTTTTCAAAAATCAATTGGAGGAAATCTGGAGGAATTTGAAGGATTTCAAAGAGGTGGATCTAGATATGCAGTACTCTCACTTAGCTCCCCGTCCCATTTATAGCTACGACAAAATTATTTTCAAAGACATTAGGATCCCCTGAGGCTTGAGTCACTTTAGGGGTACTGATAAGCTGCCAGACTCTTAACAAATACAGTGAGTAAAGCTCGGGAAACTACAGAGGCAACCTTGCTCAGAAAATAATAATAAATCAGAACTCTTCTTTTGTCAATGTCTGTCTCACTGTTCTAATGGTAAACTACACATTGTTTTCCAATATGAATATATCAATATATATATTGTATATATATTTTTACCCTTTAAATTTTATGCTAAATATTGTTGAAAGGGTTATCTTGAGATGATTTCGGGGCTCAGCATCCCCCGCAGCCCAGTCCTCAACCAGGTTTCCTTTTTGTTACACACCCCCAGGAAGCAGCCCATAGCAGCTGTCTAATTTCCAGGTACCTATTTACTGCTAGGTGAACAGAGTATCAGGGTGAAGAAACTCTGCCCATTTGTTTCTGCCTCCACCGGGGATCAAACCCGGAACCTTAGGACTACGAATCCCATGCGCTGTCCACTCGGCCATCAGGCCCCTTCAGTGGACAAGGGTAGTTGTCTAAAAAAAAGTAAGTTTTTTTTACATGGCTAATGCATAAAGAAATCACATTAAAATGATGTGTCAGTGAGAAAATCAGTAAAAGCCAAGAGGATTATTCAAACCTATGCTCTTGGTGCTCCCAAGCACACACCTTAAACAACTACACCATGACATGATCAAAAGGAATGCAACTGAAGCCAAGTCAGAGTTTTCAGGCATTGCCCCAATGCACTCTGGGTGAGGTCTAGGAGTTCTACACCTAGACCTCTTATGTGTAGTGGTCTAAGGTGTATGTTTGGGGGTACTGTACTCAGAGCATAACTTCCAATCCTCCTCAGGGCTCCTACTGATTTTCTTACTTTGCAAAATTTTAAGGAGTTGTACAAGTTGTGACAAACAAACTTCTTGTTTTAATTCTAATATTTTAAACAATTTTCTTAGATTCTTGGGTTAATTAAATACAAACAAATCCTAGTCATATATTACCTTTACTAAGATTTTCTGGAGTTGTTTGTGCCAAAAGGCGATAGATGCTCTCTCTTTCTGCTAGCACCTCCAAGGAAGTCATCTTTCCTGAACATAATGACCGGATCATCCAAGCAGCATCAAAACAGCTCAAAAATCCTCGGGCACATCCAGATCCAGTTGGCCAGAAAGGCTGTGAAATACAATATAATTATTGTATTTGTAATTATACAATACAGAGCATGTAATTAATGTTATTAATTACATGCTCTGCTGATTTCAACCTTTATGGAAAAAACATTACAGATTTATTTTCATATATTTTGAATGACAATAAAATAATGAATTTTACACACACACACACACATGAAAAGAAAGGAATGCAGTGATATTTCAGCCCATCCTGAACTCTAGAAAGTGACAAGGGTCTAAGATGAGCTCAAGTTTCTTCATAGTGCTTTCTTTTCGCCCCTGGGACTACTCCTGCAGCAGACTAGTAGCCTTGCTGAGAGCCCTGCAGAACCTCCCGAAGGAGGACTGAGAATCCACCAGGAACTACCACACATAACACAACTCAAATATCATAATAATAATATTTTCATCATTATAATAATACAGAGACACCTTGGCTTACGAATATCCCCATTTACGAACTTTTCGGGTTACGAGCCCAATTTCTTCGGATAATTTGAATCAGGTTATGAACTTTGCCTCGGGAAACGAGTTTGTTGATACACATATGGCCGACCTAGCGCATGGTGGCACGGCAATCACACTTCAGTTTACCAGTGCCTCTTGCCTAGTGACAATCGTGCCTGAATTTTTTGTAAAGAATTACATTTTTTTTTTGTATTTTTGGCTATTTGAAGATACAAATTTTTATTTTATATCTTGCCATGGGTCCCAAGAAAGCAAGTAGTAAGGTTCAAGCCAAGAAAACACATGTGAGAATGACCACAAGGAGCAGAAACAAGAGGCAGCTGAGGAAATGTCTTCAGGGGAGGAGGCGGCAGTAGAGAATGTCCCTTCCTCAACAATTTGGAAGTAGTGTAGGCTGTGGGGAAGAAATGCAAACTTTTGTTGAAACGACTCACTCAGAGCAAGCTGTAGTAGGCCGTTGCATTAACCTTTTTAATGACAATGTAATGCCTCACTACAGACAAGTGTTACAACGAAGGGAAAACAATCCTCTATGGATCTTTTATAGTGAGAAAATCAAGCAGTGAGTTACAAGCAGGTCCTAGTGGTATGTCTGCAAAACATAGGAGAGAGAGTACCCCAGAAAAGTCATCAGTGACTGATGTAATAATGGAAGGGGACTCCTTCCAAACAATAACACCTCTCCTCCTCCTCCAACCCCCCAACTACCCTCCTCACTGTCTTCCATATGCCAACAACAGTCATAAGTAAAGGTAAGTAATAACTTGTAAATACTTTAGTACTGAAGATTTGGGTGAATTAGGTATGCAGTTTAATTTGAAGTTATTTTTTGGGGAGTCTGGCATGGATTAATTCAATTTCCATTATTTCTTATGGGGAAATTCACTTCTGTTTACGAATTACAGTGGAGCCTCGATTAACAAATTTAATCTGTTCCGGCACAGAGCTCGTCATGTGACATGCTCGTCTTTCAAAACGAATTTCCCCATTTAAAATATTGGTAATAAAAATAATCTGTTCCAGCACCGAAAAACATTAATATGATATTCAATTTTTTAAATAAAGCATACCTGACATACACTGAACGAACCTTTATGACATTTGTTCTTTTTTCAAATTTGTTCATTTTTTTCGTTTTTTATTTTTTTAAGAAACATGGAGCATCCTACCTGACATACACTGAACAAACCTTTGACATTTGTTCTTTTTTTCAACATTGTTCACTTCTTTTTATTTTTTTCATTTTTTATAACAAAAAGGTTCGTTCAGTGTATGTCAGGTAGGCTGCTCCATGTTTCTTAAAAAAAAAAAAAATGAACAAATTTGAAAAAAGGTCAAATGTCATAAAGGTTCGTTCAGTGTTTGTCAGGTAGAATGCTCCAGTATGACAATCTTTCTTTGTTTCAAATGTGTTCAATTTGTTATGTATTATTCATTTATTTATTAATAATGGTGCAGCCTACCTGACATACACTGAACAAACCTTTTTGACATTTGTTCTTTTTTCAATTTTTTTTTCATTTTTTTGTTTATTCTACAAACAAAATTCAATGCTTTGCAACATTACAGCAGTCACCCCTTTACATCCCAGCATCATTAGCATCTTTAATTTTTTTTATTTATTTATTTGCATCGTTGGAGGTGTCCAAGAATGTGCGAGAAGCAGTGGGAACGCACCATGTGGTTTTCTCTTTAATGAAATGAGTGTTCGCCAATTGAGACAAATTGTCGGCGATCGACATGATCGTTATTCAAAATGCTCGTAAATTGAGGCGCTTGTCATTCGAGGTTCCACTGTAATGAGTCTCGTCCTTATAATAAACAATGTTTTCTAAATCAATCCCTGTTGCCGCATAGAGTTCCTTGAAGAATTTTTGGTTGAAGATGAATGCTACTCCACTAATTTCCTGCAACAAGAAATATATGAATATTTAATACAACTATGCACACATTTTTAAATGACTCGGATTCAAAATTATTAACCCAAATCACACATATGAAATGAACATAAAGTGATGACATTTTGCTATGTCCTGGACCCTTACCATAAGGAAATGAAAAACTGAAACATGGTAATACCAAAATCCGAATTACCAAGCTCATACAGCAGACCAATTAACAAAGTTAAATACCCCAGAAAGCTGCACATAGCACCATCAATCAGACTTGGTAAATGGAACCCAACAATGACCTGCAAAGTAGGAGGCCTAGGAATGAGATACCTTAGTGCTAGCCCAAACGAGATGCAAAGTGTCGAACAACCTCATGAGCTGGAGAACAAAACAAAACTCCTTAGAGAAGACAACAAGAAAGTAAAGTATTTGACAACAGCACCAAAGAGCACTGAAGCATTAGCTGGGGAGTTATGGGAACAGGAGGACAATGTGAATGAAGCATAAATATCAGAGTATAACTCAATAAGTAGGACCATAAGATTCAAGGCACTGCTAGAACCCTGAAGATTTGTGGTGGAATCTGTCTCCATTAATATCCAGGTAACATAACTAAGCCAATGCTAGGTGAAATTATATGGGCAGATGCATTGCCTCGTATGTCTCTTACAAGACAAAACTAATTAATTTAACACTTTCGCTCGGTAACGACGCAGCATTGCGTCGTTTTTTTAGTAGACGCACTTCCGGAAACGACACAGCATTGCGTCGTTTATTTAGTAGATGCACTTCCGGTAACAACGCAGCATTGAGTCGTTTTCGGCAGTAAATTGGTGGCAGCTTCGGGAGGGGCGCGCCACGGTTTTGGATATATGCATATACTCCTGTAGGGAATATCATTGCGAATACATTGATACCAAAATGAAAGACCTAGGACCAGAGTTGAGGTAATAAAGTTGAAAAGAGTATACCCATTTTATTAGTGCTCACTGGGGTTACGCTCCATCACTTTCTCTGATTGCTGTGGGTGGTATGCCTGGCTTTTGGACTTTATATTTGCATATACTCCTGTAGAGAATTCTATTGCGAACACAATGTTACCAACATGAAAGACCTATGATGAAAATTGAGATGTGCAAAGTGAGGAGAGTGTACACATTTTATTGTTCTTGCGTGCTACTGGGTAATACGCTCTTCCTTTCTCACTTTCTCGCTGGGCTTTTGGGATTTATATGCATTTAGTCCTGTAGAGAATTCTATTGCAAACACATTGATACCAAATTGAAAAACTTAGGACGAGAAATGAGATGAGAAAGGGGAAAAGAGTATACACTTTTCAGTATTACCGCGCTTTCTAATGTATTGAGAGGCACCTTGGGGTGGCGCAGTGCTCTCTTTCTGGGCCACTTTCATCTTGTCGGCGGGTGGAGCGCACTGTGGTTTTTGACATTATATACATATAGTCTTGTTGGAAATTCTATTGTGAATACAATGATACCAAAATGAAAGACCTAGGACGAGAAATGAGGTGACAAAAGTGAAAAGAGTGTACACATTTTATCGCTCTTGCACGCTCCCGGGTAACACACTCTCATTTTGTTTGTTGTGGATGGTACGCCGGGCTTTTGGACTTTATATGCCTTTAGTCCTGTAGATAAGTCTATTGTGAACACAATGATACCAAATTGAAAAACCTTGGACGAGAATTGAGGTAACAAAGTTGGAAAGAGTATACACTTTTCAGAATTACCATGCATTCCCGTGAAACAATGAAACCTACCTGGGGTAGTGAGGGGCTCACGCCCACGGTGCGCGTAAGTGTTAAGTTCTTTTAAATGGGTTTTGTATTATTCATTGCCAAGTCTTGGTATAATCTTTACTGCTCAGTGCTGAGCACCTTCTAATTTGTCAATCATTCCTAAAGTATGTCTACATGCAATATTTCAAAGAGGACAAAATAATAAATGATAGTACTGAATACAGATTGAACATGACTTATGGATTGAAACTAAATGGACTAAAACTAAAGATCTCCTAACAAAGCCTAAAGGCATTTTTGAGTCAGCCCATCTCTCCATATCCTGGTCACTCCCTGAGCCTGAGAATGTGCCAGCCCAGAACATTAGACTTCCGTTGGGTTCTGTCAACCTGGGATGGGAACTTCCATGGGAACAAGTTCCTTTTCGAATTGTCTTCCTCCCACTCATCAACTGGGGAAGGGTGACATTTAAGAACAACTTCAATCCACCATCAATAGATGGTTTGCTATGGCAACAAAAGGCAGAAATATAATTATTTTTTGGAAGCTAATAATCCTAATAATAATCATGCTACCTATCCCACAAGTTATAATTAGTGTTGCAGACAGTGAGGCTGATTTACACACTCAATAAAGCATCTCCACAAAAAAAAACCAGCGTTGAATGTAATGACACGCCATTTTCTGGGTGAGACCCGGAGGCTCCCCGGAGCTTTACCGGCTGATATGCTAATGTCAGACTTTGGCATCAGTCATGTGTATGGAGTTCTAGGGCCTACCGGGGACCACGAGCCAGAACCTGGCCCCCTCAGAGAGGCAAGGGGAGCAATGGCCTATAGAAACCCCCGTGTGGTTGGAAGCATTCTATGTCTGCCATCGACCGGGTCAAGCATCCAGAAAGGTAAGCATTCCAAAACAAACCCCTATTCTGGTGAAAATTGCTACCTAAGCCGAACTAGTGAATAGAACTCTTCAACAGAAAACACGGAAACTAGTATGACGTCATACGTCACCGCGCCGCTGTCTGCGCAGCTCCCCCCTCCCCGGGAGGGGGAAGGGGGAGCCCCAGACCTCCCACGCCGGCTATCCACCCATCAGTTCTGAGGCTGGATGTCAAAACACGCGAAAAACGCCGACCGGAGGGAGGGAGGGTTGCCGGGGAGCCTCCGGGTCTCACCCAGAAAATGGCGTGTCATTACATTCAACGCTGGTTTTCTGGGGGGAGCCCCGTCGGCTCCCCGGAGCTAACTACCCACAGAGGAAGGTCAAAGGGACAAAACCGGGAGGCGGACACCACGCACCCCCCAAGGAGGCGAGACAACCGGCAGCAAACTCCAACCCAAGGCGCCACAGCCCCGAAAATCCCGGGAACAACACGAGAACCACGAGCAGCAAGGCCCCTGCACGAACACCAAAAATCCATGCCCGAAAGACTGCAAGGCCACGTCGCCCAGACGGCAGCGAAAGCAGCGAAGCCACGAACGCCACAGGCATGAGGGAAGAACACAGGCAGCTTAGCCGCAAGAACACGGCTGACCACCCGGGACACCATCACCCGTGAACCGGGAAGAACAGAACCGGAACGCAAAACGCGCTCCGGACCCAAACGCCGTGGCACGCAAACAACAGCAGAGGGCCGCCACTGAACACAAAAACGACACACCCCCGGCCCGACTAACAAAGCACCAACAAACCCTGGACCCCTCCAGAATGCAGCAGCCCCACCCCGCGCCAGAAAAGATGGAGACTGCTGCCATCAAACAACCAAAACGCTAAAACCGAAGGAGCAAGAAAACACAGCGAACCGACACCCAGAGGCAAAGGCCCAAAGGAAAGAGCCGACGAAAAAAACACACCGGAACCGAAGGGGCACTACCAACCGAGGAGAAGACAGAGCACGCTGACCAGAGACCAGGATGGTGCAAGCGGCGCACGAACAGGCCGGAGGTGAAATGACGCACAAGACAGCTGACTAACGGTGCAGAAGCAACACCAAGACCGAAAGCAAGCTGAAGCGGCTCCGCCTGCGCCGCACGAAAAGAGGCGACAGTATGTGGCAAGACGACGGCCCCCAACCCCCACTAGAAAACCAAGCCGAGAGTAAACCAAGCCAACAAGAAGGACCCACCGAAGAAGGGACAGGAAAAGGAAGGACCGCCAAAATACCCCATACTGCCGCCAAGAAAGCACGCAGGTGGGACACCTACCACGAAGCCACCCGACCACCAACCGGAGGCGAGACCACGAGGCAGAACATAAGCAGCCCCGACAAGGCCCCCCCGAGCCCAGGAAAAAGGCGGAGCCGCGAGAAGATCTCGGGCGCGACCACCGAAACCCAGGCGGCACAAGGAGATGGAACGAAGGCAGACCCCCCACCAGGTATATAAACAAAAGAAAAAGAAAACCCCGCAAGAGGACAGCGTACCCAAGCGGAACAGAGCCGGCCGCTATGATTGGTAAAGACAAGCTGCACAGTACCCCGCGCCCCACCAGTGCAAACACTGCCCCTTACTCTAAGGCGAACAAGGGAGACAGAACACCCGAGCACACAAAGAGCGGCCGAAAACCAAGCGGTAAACGGCCAAGCAGGGGCAGGACCCAAGGAACTTGTGGAAGGTGGCCCCAAGCCCCAAGGGCAGTACTTACAGGGCACCTAGGGAAGGGAACCCTAGGCGCATGCAGCCCGAGTACTGAAGAATCACACCCGGCTCACGCACCACCTAGAAAACAGACACCACACTCTAGGTACAGTGCTGAAACAACCACTGGAGCCGGAGCACATAACCATTGCCTATAGCATCAGCCGAAGAACTGATGGGTGGATAGCCGGCGTGGGAGGTCTGGGGCTCCCCCTTCCCCCTCCCGGGGAGGGGGAGCTGCGCAGACAGCGGCGCGGTGACGTATGACGTCATACTAGTTTCCGTGTTTTCTGTTGAAGAGTTCTATTCACTAGTTCGGCTTAGGTAGCAATTTTCACCAGAATAGGGGTTTGTTTTGGAATGCTTACCTTTCTGGATGCTTGACCCGGTCGATGGCAGACATAGAATGCTTCCAACCACACGGGGGTTTCTATAGGCCATTGCTCCCCTTGCCTCTCTGAGGGGGCCAGGTTCTGGCTCGTGGTCCCCGGTAGGCCCTAGAACTCCATACACATGACTGATGCCAAAGTCTGACATTAGCATATCAGCCGGTAAAGCTCCGGGGAGCCGACGGGGCTCCCCCCAGAAAAATATGAAATTGGCTGTGATGGCAATAGCTAACTTTCCACGAAACTCCTTTCGCTTGAAGCCATGAAGCGTGTTCCTCTTGCCATCTGCTCCAAGCAGCACATCAAATTCATACTGATTGGCTGGATGGTCTGGTGGAGTTAATCTTGCTCGCCAACCAATCTCTAATTGCAAAAATAAAAGTATTGCCTGTAATGAAATTCCTTTTTCTGATGGGCCCCTCATGACTCCTGGGAACCACCGAGTGCTCCATCCCAAACACTCCAAGAAATTATGAAAGGCTTAATTGTTCTAATTACAAGAAAGTAAAGAAGTCACAGTATGAACACGGTTCATACTTTTAACCATGTTCATTTTTAACATGGTTAAAATTAAAAAGTTTAAAAATAATCCAATACCCTAAAGGCTACCGAAAATAACATGAGCAACAGAAAATAAGATGATTTTTAATAGTGATAAATTCCAGATACTTAAGCATGGTACAAATGAAAATAACAAAATAAAAAAACCAGCGTTGAATGTAATGAAACGCCATTTTCTGGGTGAGCCCCGGAGGCTCCCTGGAGCTTATCGGGCTAATGTATGTTATATTAGACCAGGACATTAGCTAAGGAGTTCAGACCTACCAGGGACCAGCGCCAGAACCTGGCCCCTTCAGAGAGGTTTCAGGGAGCAATGGCCCTGGAAAACCCCCTTGTGGTTGGGGTTTTCCTTATCTGCCATCGACCGGGGCTAGGCACCCAGAAAGGTAGGCATAACAAAACAAACCCCACATGGTAAAAAACTAAAACAAAAAACCAAACAGAGAGGTAGAAACTCCCTACAATCTCAAGGAAACAAGCAAACATCACACTTTACAATGCCTGCGCCGATCGTCCACGCAGCCCTCCCCGCCCCGAGAGGGGAGGGGGGAGCCCCGGACCTCACCGCGCCGGCTGCCTAGCATCAGTTCGGAAGCTAAGCTTCAACCAACGCGAAAAAAAACGCCGACCGGTGGGAGGGAGGGTTGCCAGGGAGCCTCCAGGGCTCACCCAGAAAATGGCGTTTCATTACATTCAACGCTGGTTTTCTGTGGGGAGCCCCTACGGCTCCCTGGAGCTTCATACCCAAAGAGAAGGAAAAGAAAGGGCTGACCCGGGAGGCAGCCGCCACAAACTCCGCAACGCGAAGCCGAGACAACAGGCTGCAACCTGCGACCCAAGGCAACAAGAAACGCACAGGAGCAGACGCGCGCATAAAGAACGGGCGGCCAGGAACCTGTGCGACCCTCAAATCCTTGTGCCCGAAATGAGCCCTAGACGTCACCAACACAGCAGCAAAAGCTGCAAACGTCCGAACAGCACGGGCGCAAGGATAGACCGCAGGCTGGAAGACCTAAAAACTCTGCGGACGACCTGGGAGACCCGAGCCCTGAAACAGGGAACGGGGGGAACCGGATCAACCCAAAGCGCATCCCCAGACACGGTACGCAGGTAATGGCAAAAAAGCGCAACCGGACAACACAGGACGCACCCCCGGCCGAACCAATCAAGCATCAATAACCCAAGGACCCCCCTTGGTAAGCAGCCGTCTCGACCGTCGCCAGAAGGACGGAGAAAGGCTGCAAACATACAAACCTACCACCAGGACCAGAGAGCAGAAACCTGAACCGAAGGGGCTACCACAAACTGAGGAGAAGATAAGAGGGCACCCTGATCAAGATAAGAGGGCACCCTGATCAAGGACCAGGATGGCTCAGGCGACGCATGAGCAGGCCGGAGGTGAAACAAAACACGAGAAAGTGTACAGAATGGGGCAGATGTGACGTCCACCCAGCACGCAAGCCGGAGCGGCTCCGCCAGCGCCGCACAAAATGAGGCGACAGTAAGGAACATCAAATAACTGTAGTCCTGAAAACCCAAGAAAGGACAAGACAACCCGATGCGAAAGAGAAGACGACCTACAAAGAGCAAGAAAAAGGTGCATAGAAACACCAGGAACATCATACTGTCGCTGAGACGAAGCTCGCAGGTGGGACACCATCAACATAACCACCTGATCACCACAGAGATCAGAGATGGTGATACCCGTGTTAAAAAAACAGACACGAAGAGCTGAGGAGAAGGCCGAACCAGCCATGTACAGGACCGGTCCAACCTGCCGAAAGAGGCGGAGCCGCTGGAAAACGCCCTGGGTTCAGACACCTATCAAGCATTGTCTGAAAATAAAACTGGGCCGGCCACCAAGGGACCATGAGAACTACTCTCTTGGGAATGGGCTCCAACTGAGCCAGAACCTGAAGCAACAGCTGGACCGGGAGAAGAGGAACAGGTACCCCCACCTCGACCAGTCCTGCCGAAAGGCATCCACCGTGAACGCCTCGCAGGCGGGTAAGGGTGCCACATAGAATGGGCGACGCCTAAACCACGCCAACTCGAAGACGTCCATGGCCGGGAGTCCATACGTCCGGCAGAGCCAACAAAATGAGTCGGCGACGAGTTGCCAATCCGTTAACAGAGGAATGAACCGAGACAGGCTGTCCGCCAGGACGTAGGACACACCCTGGACATGAACCTCACAGTTAGCCAAACCCCGAGAATCCAGCAAACGAGCCACTCGAAGGGACCAACCCCAAAGGCAAACACCTAAGAGAAACCCTGTGGTTCCGGCAAAGAACCGCTAGAGAACAGTCCGAATGGAGCTGAATGGTAGAGCACTGAGTAACACAAACCCTCCGAAGCGCAAACAAGACAGCCACGAACTCCCGAACCGTGCTGTTAGCCCGACGGACGGACAGACCCTACCATCCCCAGCCAACCTGGTGAGCACTGGTCACAAAGTCCCAGCCGAGAGATGACCTGTCCATGAACACGTCGAGCGAAGGCTCGGGGAGGTGCCAAGGCACGGAACCCCGAAAACCCCAAAGAGGAAGTTGGTGACACAGCACCAACACAAGATCCCTAGAGGAACGAACCCAACGATTGCAAGAGAGGCGGAAGGGGAGTCTCTGAAGGAACCAAACAGACGCTGAAGCCAAACCCAACCCTGCGGGCAGACCAGCACGTCGAAGTTCAGACTCCCGCACAACTGCTCGAGCAACCGCCGAGCAACCCGGGACCCCTCATGAACAGTCGAAGGCGGGACCACAGCCGCAGCAACACTTCTGGAGGGAAGGACAAGGAGCGGCCCAAGAGCCCTAAACAAGACCCAGCCAGGTCCGAACCCGGACCGGAAACAGATGGAACGGCGTCCAGATCACCAGGAAACCAAACCCGGCGATCTGGAAAGAACCACACACCTGGCGAGCAGACAAGCGGACCGACTGGGAGCCCACATCAGCCAGTCATCGAGGTAGGCCAGACACCGAATCCCAAGCAGACTCAGACAGGGCACCAAAATCCGGTAAAGATGCGTAAATACACCAAGTGCCAATTACAAACTAGGGAAGGCAACAAAAGCGGCAAGCCTGAAGCCCACCACCAACTGTGCCAGTCCCGGAAAACTGGAGAAGAACGTGCCAAGAATTGACCTGGAGGTCCAGGGCCACCATCCAGGCACCCGGCCCCAACAGAAGCCGGACTGGAGACAACAGTCCTCCGATGAGGGCATAGAATCCAGGGCGCAGACTGAAGAAGTCCAGAAGAACCGCAGATTCGCCAAGCCCGTGTCTGCATAGAGCAGACGGGAACCCCAGAAGGATGGGATGGATCGACAACATCCAACGCTCCCACTAAGATGACATGACGAAGCGCAGCTGAAGAAGCCCACCCCGCCAGCCCTGAGAGCCCCCCAAAGGGGGAAAGCCGTCCGCCGCCGCCAGAGGCTGGAAGACAACCAAAAGCGCCCACTAACTGTAGGACCAAGCGAGAGTCAACAGAGCAAGCTGCTCCCCCAGCGCCCTGTCAACAGTGAAGGGAACAGAGCCCCTTCATAAAGAAAAAGTAAAACAAAAGTCCCTGAACCCACAAAGGAGGCCCAAGCGGAAGAAACCTCCGGAACGAAACCAAAGAGCCTAAAGGAACCGAGAATCGATCCGGGGGGGGGGGGGGCAAACTACCACATTTGCTGGTGGAAATACACCACAGAAAGGCCAAGCACAACCCCAAGACAGAACCCCCAGGGAAATGGCCAAACAGACTGAAAAACCGACGGGACAAGTTGTGGGGGCAGCAAGCATACAGACAGGGACAATGGGCCCAGACCTTAAGGCCCAGACCCAAAACAGACAGAAAATGGAAAAACTGGTGTAAAAACTAACACCCAAACGTTCACAGAGGAACAGAAGACGGACAGAAAACACCAGAAAAGCAAAGAAACAACAACTGGAAAAATAAAACCCCTGAAAGAGGTGAAAAACTGACCCAAGATGCTAGCTTGCACACCCAGGCGCATGTAAACAAACTGCCACGCTGCACTGGTGGCCACGTCGGGAAACCGGCAGAAAGTAAATGGCCACCAGAACAGGGGGGCCGTGACTGACGCAATAGATACGAAAAACATGCTAGCAATTGTGGGAAGCAAGCAGACTGGATGGGCGAAAAAACTCTGCCAAGAAGCAGAGAACCCCAGGCAGGAGCAATCAGCCCCAGAACTGCTAGCAGGCATTCCCCACAGCCCCGGAAACCTGCAACAGAGGCCCCGGGGCAGAGCCGTCCTCCTTGAAGAAAACAATCTAGTTTCCTCTTGAAGATGTCCACGGCAATATTCTGATGCTCGCTGGTAGGACGTTGAACAACCGTGGACCTCTGTTGTTCATACAGTGTTCTCTGATTGTGCTCATGGCACCTCTGCTCTTCACAGGTTCTAGTCTGCACTTTCTTCCATGTCATTCACTCCAGTACGGTGTTATTTTACTGCGCAGATTTGTGACCTGTCCCTTTAGTATTTTCCATGTGTATATTATTTGGTATCTCTCTCGTCTCCTTTCTAGTGAGTACATTTGGAGAGCTTTGAGACGATCCCAATAATTTAGGTGCTTTATCTCGTCTATGCGTGCCGTTCCCGGAATGCCGTTCCCGTTCCCGTTCCAATCTGCATCTCTTCCTCAAACTGCATAGGGGTATGCAGTTTGAGCGTATTTCTAGAGCTACTGAATTTATTTTTACCATGCACTGGATCAGGTTTGCATTTTCTAGCTGTTCTACCCAACTTATTTATATGAGGTCTTGGTTTATTTGCTCCCAGTTAATCTGCTTATTATTAAAATTGAATTTGCTGAATTCTCCTCCTCTGGGAATCGGGACTGGTTGTGCAGGTCTACTCCCCATGCTTGTCAGAACTTCAATTACGTTGTGATCTGAGTAACAGGTATTTGCAATCATTATATATTTGTAATCAATCATTATGATCAATTCATCATTAATAGTATAAATGAGGTCCAGCGTGTTCTCTTTTCTAGTTGGTTCAACTATTTGCTGGTTCAAGGCAAATCTGTCTCACATCCGTAGCAGGTCATTTGCACGTGACTTTTCATTTAGGCTACTTCCCAGTGTTCTCTCTGATATAAATGTATTAGCTAGGTGCTTCCATTTCTGGTGCCGTAGGTTGATGTCCCCAAGCAGGAAGATGTTTGGGCTGGATTTAGGTTTCTAAGCAGTGTTAAATTTTCATTAGTTGATCTTAAACTGCTGAAATTTGCCTCCGGTGACTTGTATACAAGAACAAGAACTACATTTAGGATCTCTACTTTGAATATCAGCACTTCCACCATATCATTTATGGTGTTTAGCAGCTCAGTGTGGATGAGTGTGTCTTTGATATACAGGCTGACCCCACCCTGTAGCCAATGTTTCCTATCACAGCTGAAAAGATTGTACCCTGAAATCCATATTTCACCATCATAGTAGTCCTTTGTGTGGGTTTCCGTTAGGGCTACAAACACGGCATTTGCCTCAGGTAGGAGGCCATATATAAAATGAACTTTGTTAGATTTGCGTGCTTTTATACCCTGGATGTTGGCAAATAAAAATTATGTTATCGTGTTTGTGGAAGTGCTGGATGCTTTACTTGGTGTTAATATTCAAGACACTGGTAGGGCCTCAGTGTTTGCGTCCTCTTTAGCATTTGACCGAGTTGGTGGTAAAGTCTGGACATTTTTAGCCATTCTTCTCCTCTTTCGCTTGCTAAAAAAAATCATCCTGGTCAATACAGTTGTGTCTGTTTTCATCGTACATCACGTACACAAAGGTAGATTTTTCTTTATGCTTCACATATTGTATTTGACTTCAGCAGACAATGTGGGTGAACTGATTTCAATAAATAATTGCATTCATTGATATCAGATTGAAACAACAACAAACCAAATTAGGAAATTATATTAACAAATAAATTCACATGATAAATAAATAAAATAATAAAAATACTAACTTTCATTTTGATCCTCGGGTGGTTCAACTAGCTCCTCAAAGGTCACAGATTCAAACACTTCAACACCCAACAGCAAGGCTACCTTCAGCAAGAT